>MJUU01061409.1:72689-85137 GCA_002080025.1 Modiolus philippinarum
TCCGTTCTCATTTCTGAAAATGTAATTTCATATTATATCCAAATGCAAGATGTCTTGGTGACAAGCGTAGAATTTCCGAAGTGGCAAAGTAACAAATTCTTAAATATCAGCTTTAGGCATTTTCAAATAATTAAATACCGAAGTTACTGTGAATTTATTTTCTGCATATGCGCATTTCGACATCTTATGTCTCTTCAGTGCAGATAAAATCTAAACGTTTGGAAGACCATAAACTCAAAAATGTTTTAAAAACGGATAGAGAACAAATTACCAATATGATCTTTCAAAAAGATTCATACTGACGATATACATTATCGTGCTTTTTAACAGAGAAGTTTATCGGATACAATACCAGATATCTCTATAAACCACTAGCCAACAGGAAGATCGGATCAGTTTTAAAATTGACAAATATATGGGATTTTATTTATGTCCATTTAACTACATACACAAGAAATCATTTGAAAGATGTACAACTGTACGCTTCTGTTGTTATTTCTTCTTGCAAAAGCAGAAAAAAAAAATTCGAATAATTTGGAGAAAAACACTGTTTTATGTTTATGTTTACAACCAACTTTCTACAGAGAGGTATTAAACAATTAATAACAAGACGGACTCTCGCATCAAAAGAGATGTATATATAATCTGGTAAATAATAGCTGCATTCCATATAGTCTTGTTTAAAATGTAGAACTTATTTGGTTTATGTTGTACAGATTCCATGACTGATTTGTCTGACAGCAAGCAAACAGATTGCCCATATCCTTGTAAACAAGGCGATGTACACTATTGTTACCCAGTGCCTTGTGCTATCCCACCTTGTGTTGACTCTGTAATTCTAAACGGTGCATGTTGTCCAATTTGTCCAAATGGTTAGTATATGTAGGTTTTGCCACCATGTACATGTACATATCGCATGATTTAAAAAAAAGAAAGAAAATTAGCTGAGAATACGGAACTTTTTCCCATCGAGAAAGTTCTAAAAAAAACACATAGCCGAAGGTGGGACAATTTATAACTGAGCAAACACACAAAAAGTCCTAATAGTCCTATATCTCAAGTCTTCATTACTTGTTACACCCTTACAGTGCTGTAGTAGTTCTAACCATATAACTGGAATGCAATAACGTGCAGAAGAAAATAGCAGTAGAGAACATTGATTTTGAATGTTTTTCAGATACTTTCAGCTAAATAAAGAGAGAGAGAGAGAGAGAGAGAGAGAGAGAGAGAGAGAGAGAGAGAGAGAGAGAGAGAGAGAGGTGAATTCAAGCTTTAATGTAACAACAACTCAACAAAACAAACGCCTATGCATCTAAGGCAGCAATTTTCTTTTTAGTATCAAAGTTTGATATTGATATGATATCATAATTATATGCATGTAGGCGAATCTAACCAATCACATGTTCTGTGCATTATACATGTTGTATATAATGCAATTCCAGTAAATAACTTACTGAAACATTTTAATCTGTAATAATACTAGTAGTAACTTTTGTGTTCATTACTATTAAATGAGTAGTGTTTTACATAATTATTGTCTTTTTTCTCGAACAGGTCCTAACTGTAGACTTTCCTGCATTCCAAGAAAACTTTCATGATGGGAAACTATGTAGATGCATCGGTGTCACAGGCAAATGTAAACATACCGTTGTTTCCCCTTAGAATAAAACTTGGTTATATGTTCGTTTTTGTTTTATTGCTCAAGAGGTAAAAATACATAACATTACATGTACTGTTTTATTTCCTATGAAAAAGAAAGGAAATGGGGTAAATGTCAACATCCCATATCCGGGTTAAAAAGACCCAAAACAAAGCATCTAGGGGTTACCGTAAGGTCTTCAACACAGTGAGGAACCTCACACCATATAACAAGCCCTAAATGGCCCCAAAAAGGTAAAAAAGTGAATAAATCAATGGAAATGAACCACATCCAATAACCCAAATATCAAGAAACAAATTTTATAAGAAGACAAGGACAAGCCAATGACCAACATATTCCTGACTTGGGACAGGCGCAAGAATTGCGGTGGGGTTAAATCATTTGTCAGGCTTAACCCCAACCCCAACCACTTATAAGAATTCGATTTAAAAAAATGCTATACGTTAAGAAATTTACGTTCCACTCAGTTCAATGTATTAAAAGTTGTTGTCTGATTTTTACACGGTAGCATTACAGAAGTCGCTGGAAACTTAACAAATGAGTGGTATTTACAAAAATCGAAGTCCAAACTAAAATAGCAATAAAATTTATTTTCATTATTCAAAAAAATGTATGTAAGGAAGGGGCAATCATCAAAACATGAAGTTGAAACATGATTGAAGTATGATATTTCTTTTCAGTACATAAAGGGGAAAAATCCTATGATTTCATTGGATAATCTGACGTTACTAAATAAATTATGGATTTCTCTCATCGATCTGGGGGCATAAAAATCACTTCTGAGTCTCTTATGTGTCAATTAATCTCATCTATTTCATTTGATTTTCTTTCTTTATTTTATTCTTTTGTCTTTATTTGTTTTATCCATCAGTTCTAATAAACCAGTTCTAATAAACCACTAAGTTTCTATTCTTAATTGAAGTCAAATGTTCAATAAAAAATTGAAGGATATGGAGTAACTGCACACGGAACACAGTCTCTTCTTTGTTTAATAAATAGATTATTGCAAGCTAGCTCTATGCGAATTAGAACATGGCAGACCTTATATTTGTCAATATTTTATACCGAGCTATAGCCTAATCATGCTAATAGTCTATTATGAATGCTTACGTAAAATCGGTTGAAAATGTACACTTGGGGTTATTTTTAAATCATCATTAAGATTTCAAACAACTAAAGCCCTACCGTATTAAAAATAATAAGAACATCCTTGAAAGAATATTATGGGCTGTATTTTATCATTTTGGCAATTTTAACAATGATTTACACATTTACCCTTCAATTTTCTGTTTGCACTTTGCAAGTGATTTTATCGGACTATGACAAGTTGTCAGTACGCGTGAATCGGGAACATTTGACCTGAGGTCGCATGCATACGAATCATCCCGAGAATACATTCTTTGCTGGCCAGCAATTAATTAATTCATTTTACATTTTCCTTAATTTGAAGCTTTTTATATGTTTTCACGAGGTATTGGACTTAAAACTGCTTAATTTCTGCATACTATAACTTGTTATGATGAATTCTTCTCATTCCAAGAAAACCCTACCCATGTAAAATCAAAGGTATCCCTCGGAGAGAAATTTTTCAGCTGATTAACTTGCCACGATTAGAAGACAGAACGCTGCCATAGAAACACAAATTCTCTGTAATAACCATCAGTCAGTTACTGGTCCGGATAAATAGCACCACGGGTGGGCATGGGTAATTTAGCCCTAGAATTTCTTGTCATGGAAAAAAACAAAAAGACGTAGTTCTTTCATAGTGTAAAAAATGAATATCTGTTAGAAATTCGAAATTCTCGCAGAGAAAGGAAGGCGATTTTTTTTCTTTTTTATTATTTTTTTCTTTTTTCTTAAATTTTATTTCATTTTAATTTTTTATATTTTATTTTATTCTTTTAGCCAGCGGTACTTGTTCGTTGTTGTCGAATGTACATGTAGTTCCTCTGAGCGGTTGTCACGACTTGAAATCTGTACCTTTTCACGAGCGTTCAGACACACTGCGAATTTGACATAGCTAGAAGAAATTTCTTTTTATTAAGCGCGACCATATCACGAAATTTTGATTCTGGACGGGCAAGAATCGGCGGAAAGTCACTACAGCGCTGCGTTCCATTTGCATAAAAATGTGGTTACGAGAACAATTTTAATTTCTTCCAAGCTTCACGAAATTTTACACGATTTAACGAAATCTAACAGACAAAATGTCAAGAAAACGGCCCAATAAAGTTATATTGTGTGTTTTGGTACTGATACATATCTATTCTAAAAGCTTTCGCCGGAGTTTCAGATTTCTTTTCACAATACATCCACTTTTTAAACTTTAGAGGATGATGCCCCGGGAAGCCGCGAGGTTACACTACTTGACTGGTAATTTGAAGGTTCTAAGTTCGAATCCCGGACATAACAACTTTGGTTTTTGCTTCTTGTTTTTGTGATTTGAAATCAATGAAACAGTTCAAAATAAATACCTCATCCATTTAACTAGTTCACTTACTTGTATAAAAACTTATCAAAACTCTGGTGTAAAATACTTTTGGAGTGTAAAAAATTCTATTGAAGTTTTAGATAAATCACAATCTATTCAAAGACCAGTCTCATCTATCGACATTTATGATTTTTCTACACTTTATACTACCCTTCCACATAATTTGATTAAATCTTATTAAATGGTCTTTTAAATTTTCTGGTCTGCAGTTCATTTGCTCTTACAAAAAGCAAGGATTCTTCTCTAATATACATTTTGTTTTTTTGTAACCTATAATAATCATTGTTCCTGGACATGCGATGATATGATTAATGCACTCAATCTTTTGCTGGACAATATTTTTGTTCGTTTTGGCAACACTATTTATCAACATGTCATAGGTATTCCCATGGGTACAAATTGTGCACCTCTCATTGCAGATCTTTTTCTTTTCTGTTACGAACGAGATTTCATGAAAAAACTTCAAAAAGGAACCATACCTAACAGTGATAAACTCATTTCCATTTTCAATGATAACAGCAGGTATATTGATGATATCCTTACTATTGATAATCCCCAGTTTTTAGATTATGTAGAAACAATTGAAATTAAATAAAGCTAACAATGATTCCAAATGCTGCCCTTTTCTGGATCTGACTATCATTATTGACTCTGGTAAAATCAAAACCAAAATATATGATAAAAGGGATGATTTTGATTTCACTATTACTAATTTCCCTTTTCTTGACGGCGACATTCCCCTTGCTCCATCCTACGGGGTGTATATTTCTCAACTGGTACGATTCGCACGAGTTTGTTCTACTCTTGATGATTTCAATGAACGTAACCGTACTATCACAGCCAAACTTTTACAACAGGGTTACAGATTTCATAAGTTGTTGAATACATTTAAGAAGTTTTGTAATAGATATGAACATGTTATATCTAAATATGGCGTTACTCGTAAACAGGTTATTACAATGGGAATTTCTAGTCCTCAATTTTACGGAAATGTATGCCAGAAATTGATTAAAAATCCAGTAAAGCTGGGACGTAACTTACATTCTTTACGTAATTGGGGATATCGGTAAGATATTCTGCTTGCATCCGTTAAATTAGCTTTGAGACCTAGTGACCTGAAAATTTTGCACACATACTGGCCTCTCACTGATACTGCCGATGTCTACTGAAATTTATGATGATTCTTGACCAAACCCTTCGGGAAGTTTTGAGTTTGATTTTTCTTCCGTAGTGCGACAGTGTTCTACCAACAAGCTAGGCTCCTTGAGCTAGCCGGCAGTTTAGCGGCGAGCACCCCTTGACCCATCTTTCAAAATTACGTATTGTCTTTTTTTCTCTCCTTTCAAGATTGTGGTCATGAAGTTAGTAGTCTACCTGTATTGGGTTTATTCGTATGATTTTATACTATAGGGAAACGGGACAGATAAATGAGAGGTTTGGGTACCCATAAACCGGTTTAACCCTACCGCTGGCTTTTGCTAGTGCCGGTACTCAAGTCCGGCTGTCCCGAGTTCCTATCGTTGTCTACTTTTGCCTTTTACGTTTTTTTCTTGTGTAGTTCCCTAGCAAATTGTTGCATGTAATTATAATTTTCAGCCATTGAAGGTGTTTCCTATTATCCATTTTTTAACATTCAGAACATTTATAGACAGTGATATACGGTTCCACAAAAGATAAAAAAATATTCAACCGGCGGATCCAGCATTCGAGGTTGCGGTAAGGAAACAGAGAGAGACGGGGGGGGGGGGCTGTGGGAGGATTAAAATGTAAAACAAAGGTATCACTCGGAGAGAAATTTTCCGGCTGATTAACTTGCCACGATTAGAAGACAGAACGTTGCCATAGAAACACAAATTCTCTGTAATAACCGTCAGTCAGTTAATGGTCCAGATAAATAGCACCACGGGTGGGGATGGGTAATTTAGCCCTAGAATTCCTTGTCATGGGAACCAAAAAATTGAAAAAAAGAAAAAAAATACAGGTCATATTGCTTTTATTAAATTCAATTGTTAATTTCTATTATTGTCATCATTTTAGGCGATATATTATTTAAACAGTTTATTTTGCACAAAATATGTAGTAAATGAAATATGCAAGATATACATAAAAAATTATTTGATATTATAAAATATGTGCATATTGAATTTAGAGCATAGGTTTTTATACAAAGCAAGAGAAGAGTCATATTAGAATACTTAATACTCAGGTGGTGAGTGTACATAGGCAATATGAGAAGTTTGAAAAAAAAATCATTTTGATAATAATATTGAGTGATGAAATGTGAAACTGTTTATTACAAATGTCCCCTTTTAAAAAATATAAACGCATGTGCTGAAAATATTGTTGGAATTAGAGCATACCTTTGTTTCCGAAGCAAAGGAAGAGCGTCATATTAGAATGTTCTTCAAGTGACCATAAGGCTTTCAACAATGACCTTTACTCATACGGCATAGTAAGTTCAAAACGATTACTTGGTCCGGTTTGAGTGGAATTTTCTGCTAGATGTCGAAGAACTTCTGATTATGGATGAAACATAAAGTAAACTGGCGAATTTCTCTAACAATCACTGTTACCAGTTGTCTACTGTCTCAAGCTAGTGGATAATTTTACAACACGCTAGACTAACAGGGCATTCATGAACTACGGAAGCGTATTAGTGCCATCTTTACACATTTTATTTTTTTATTTTTCATACTTTAATCTGTAAAATTTACACTTTTTTCTGTAAAATTTACACTTTAATCTGTAAATTTTACACTTTAATCTGTAAAATTTACACTTTAATCTGTAAAATTTTTACTTTTTTCTTTAAAAGTTACACTTTAATCCTAATGACACGGGCATCATTCTGTTTATCGAGAAAAATGTACGTGAGGGACTATAGGTAATGGCAGTCAAGTATTGCATGGGTGCGTGATGGATCAGGCAACGGTTCGTGAAGAACTTTCTATCGAGGAAAACAATGAAGATCAGTAATTATTTCATTATATTCTATTTACGTGGTTGAATTTCTAAAATCTAAATATGTCTGTCAAAATGGTTTAACAATACCTATCCATCCATGCTAAATTCATGGTTAGAAAATGCATAGTTTTCTCAAAAACGTTGAAGCAGACTCCCCACCCACATTTTCTACGTGAGGATATGGTTACGAAAGATGTCATTTCGTTTATTTTATTTGAAAAATAGATTTAATTTTCAAGATATTGATAAACTATGATACTGCAATAACCTATGAACTCATTTATGCAAAAAGATATAATCTAATGTACAACATATCTACATTAAAGACATAAAACTAATATTTTCTGCTCGTGAAGGACCAAGCAACGACCAACTGAGCTCGTGAAGGATGCTCGTGAAGGACTTAACCTTTAAAGAGATTAGTTTGAAAATTCGCCGTTTCAGAAACTGAGGAATTGTGGGTACAGAGATTGTCTTTGAAAGTTTGGTGTACGGAAAATCGATTTTCAACCAATGACGTTATGTTATTTACGTTCTTGACCAATCAAACTATTTTGGTGTACGCTCTACCCACAATCCTTCAGTTTCTGAAACGGCGAATTAATATAAGACTATTAAAGATCAAATACAAATTAGGTATCCACATATAGCTCGTGAATATACTTAAAAAAGGGTTAAGAACCAGGGTTTTTCAATTCCATTACCATTGTACTAAGTTTTCCAACATAGATTTATTTTACTTAAAACATATCGTGTCTGATGTTTTCGAGGTAACCAGGATAGAAACTTGGAAAAAAAGTCTCTGGGGTCAGTCTTCCATCTGGTCATGCTTCCTCGAAGAATACACAATACTGAAATTTGCATTTTTACACAAAAAGTTACCTGCCTTGAAAACAAATCAAATTTCAGTCAGAAATCGATTCAATGAAGCCTTTTATTCCATAATTTCCGTGTCTTGATGTTTCAAGCGGCGTTGTGAAGTCAAAATGTTAAATTTATGTACCATACCCTTTCAAATTTTGAAGATGACAATAACAAAAGTGGATAAATGCATGCTCGTATTGGAAAAAATGGGTACCCTAACGTGAATGCCCGTTTTCCTGACAAATTTCAACAATTTTTAGTGAATCAAGGTCTGTTTACAGTAAAAAGATTGGACAAACTGGATGAAAATGTAAAAATTACGACTTTCTGTGAAAAATGTGATTTTTCTTATCTCAAAGATGGCAAATTTTGAAATGCTGAAAATTGCAGTAAACGTTCATTATTGTAAGTGTATACACTGTGCAAAATTTCTTGTCGATCAAATAGTGGTTATGCTCATGATTCGAGAAGAAAATAAAAGCCGCTCTTACACTACAACATATAGCACAAACGTATGAGGAACGGATGAAAATCATTTTTGTACGGTTGTAAATATTTTGGTTCGTTCACGAATTACAGTGAAAACGCACAAAAACAGAAGGTATACAGTAAGTGCACCGTACATGTACAGTCCTGGTACCGAATAAACCGAACTCGCACCGAACAAACACCGGAACCCTACAGGGCGAGCACCAAATAAAAGGTATTTATAACGGTATAACCGGACGAGTACCGAATAAAACGAATTGCTAACGAAAACGTACCGTACGAACACCGAGTAAAAACGAATTGAATAATTACTATGCAACACAATCGATTTTTCAAAAAGGCTATCCCGAGTTCTGATCGTTGTCTACGTTTGTATCTTGTCTTTTTATTGTTTTTCTTGTGCAGTTCCCTAGTAGATAGTGGCATGTTATTGTAATTTTTGGCCATTGTAACTGTTTCCTGATATCTTTGCTATATTAAACCTGTGTCTTTTGACCGCTCAACAACTTATTTTACACATGCAGATAATCATTACGACGTGCTTGACCAATTGAATTCATTTTCCCAAAATGTCATCGATCACCGAATAGAAAAGCAAGAGAATGACCTATGAAAAGAACTGTCGGGTAACAGATAACCTTCTTCACTAGCTACCCAGTAGTAGCGGATGCTTTTACATGGCAAGAAAACGGACATTTTTATTTAAATTTTGATGTTTTGTGGTTATTTTAGAAAAATGTTACAACATAAATTCAAATAAACAAACACTGCATAAGACTTGCAATCACTAAATTAAGAAGCAACTTTAAAAAGGTAGTGTATAGCACCTTCTATTGGATGAACACATAATAAGCAATCGTTTGATTTTAAGCAAAAAGTAGGCCACATTTTAAAAGGTAAAAAAATGACAAAAATATACAAAGTAAAAAAAAAATAAAAAAAAGCTTAAAACAGGAGAAAGGAAAAGAAAGTATGGCTCAAATTATCGGTCTAAAGGCCTCCAACTAGGAGCAACCAGATAAATTGTCTTATTCTTCAGTGGTTCAAGTTTCTTTCGTTCTGGCAGGACCATAATTTTGGTTTTTCGTCCTGTTGCCTCATAGTTGAAACCATAAGATCGAAAATACGGGCATTTCCTTCTGTTTTCAGCGGTTTTTTCCTACTTTTTTCTTTTTAAATATTTTATACACGTAGTTTGTGCTTAATATCTTTTAATTGTGGATTACTTTGACGATATTGCATGTTAATTTTGGCCGTTGCACAACATATATTTTTATAAATTCATTTTATTCGGTGCTCGTCCGGTTGGTTTCCGCTGTAAGTCCGGAACTCGAACGTTTTATCCGTTATCTCTTCGGTAAAAGTTAATCTACCGCACATGAATGGATGCAAGACGGACAAGTAACGAATGAATAACGTTTATGCAACGCATGAAAACCGAACAAAACGTAAACCTTACGTACATTCACCGCACATTTTGTGCGGTATATGTCCGTTCCAAGTTTTGAACATGTTCAAAATTTTTCACCGTACAAAACGGACATCACCGTATTTGTACCGTTTTCACCGAATAAAGGACGGACGACAAACGTGTATGAACGGAGCCGAACGGATATAATTTATTTTTATACGTTCGGCATTCGTTCGTCTAGTGTAAGAGGGGCTAAAGATACACTATTTTAAATGGATATGGCCCTTAACTTTTTTCGTATTGATATGGCCCTTAACATTTTTGCGTATTGATATGGCCCTTAACTTTTTTGCGCAGTACATTTAATGATGTAAAATTTCAAGGGCATTGAAAGGTTATACCTTATTAAAACACACAATGTCTGGTTCAAGATGAGTAAAACAAAGAATGTGTCTCCTGAGACACAGATGCCCTATCCATGCAGAACCCTGTGATGGAATTGAAAAAAAAAAATGCTGCATTTTTTGTCCTTGTTATGATGAATCAGTGTACAAAGAAGTATGGCCATTAAGGCGGGAATTTTGTTCATATGTTGGGTCATTTTCAGAATATGCCCAAAAGTTGTCGAAAATCGTTTAAGGCGTTTTCTGATACGTGTACTTATTAGATATAAAATCAATATATGCCACATTTGTATGTTTTCTGACTTACTAGCAGTCGAACATGGCTTAAAATAGCCTTTTGTGTCAATTTAATTTCAGCTTCAGATATATAGACGATGTACTTTCTCTTAATAACCCAAAATTTAAAGAATATTTACATCGTATCTACCCCAGTGAACTTGAAATTAAAGAGACAACCGATACACCCGATTCTGCTTCATACCTTGACCTTTTGTTGTACATTGACGAACATGGACGTCTGAAATCTAGATTATATGACAAACGTGATGATTTTGACTTTCCAATTGTGAACTTTCCCTTTCTCTGCAGCAATATACCTGCATCCCCAGCATATGGAGTATTATTTCACAATTAATTCGTTACTGTAGAGCGTGCAGTACATACAGTGACTTTGTGGAAAGAGCAAAAGCACTGTCACAAAAACTGCTGAGTCAGGGATATGTTCAGCCTTTGTTACTTTCGTCCCTTCAGAAATTCTATGGCCGTCACCACGACATCATAGATAGATATGAAATGTCAGTGTCACAAATAAAAACTGACATTTTCAGCTAGATTCGCGTCTTCCCTGATTTGACATTACCGGTTTCGACTTTACCCTGAATTGACCCACTGACAGTGTGACGGGTGCTGTGCACAGAGCAGGACATGCTTACCCTTCCGGGGCACCTGATGTCACTCTTGTTTATTGAGAGTTCACACTGTTAGTGCTTTAGTTTTTTGTGTTGTATATGTAACGTTCGTGTGTTTTGTGGGCATGTGGTGTCTTTGGTCTTCCGTCTTTTGGTGTTCTTGCTTTTGCCTTGTCTCTGGACTTTGATTTGTGTAATCTTGTGCTTTGTTCCTTCGGTATTCTACTGCCGTTGTTTTAGCTATTTTACAGTGCTTGGGGAGATGGTACTACTCAAAAGACACTGAGAACCAAAACCATTTTTTGTTGCGAATGTATAAACATTTGCACTTCCAAATGGCAGCTAGTTTATTTTGGTCCTGGGTGTCCTATGCAAAGAATTTTAACAAACACCTACAAAAATTGTCAAAATCTGCCAAAATTGCATTCAAGTGTCAAGTTCAGTGACTCAATCTTTTATCCAAATGTACGAAAATGCATTTGAACTGTTTTTATCCTGATTTTGTATATAAAAGGTGACATGTTAAAGCAGTTTTCGAAAAGATTTAATCGATTCTCAGAATTAGTAAGCTGAGTGTAATAAATTCACGGGTAAATGGCCACACCTCTTTTCAAACAAATAAGTGTACAGCTAATGCCGCAATGGCAATAATATACTTTCAAATGATAAATATAACATGTATAATCATAATATTTTTTTTAGTCATTTTCCTTCTCTTTCGGTATCATTTACAGCGGAATTAATACATTAGATGATTAATTAGATTTAGTAATATTATTTGTGCACAATGTATTGCAATTTTGGGCAACCGTTATTTTTTTTAAATCATCAGAGAATTTCAGGGTTATATATTTTGCATTAGATGATCAAAAAGCAATTTCTCATTGCCTCTGTCAAGTCGATCCTTCATGAACCAAAATTTACGTTGCTTGATCCTTCACGTGCAAGAAACTGAGAAGAGCTTCTTGGTCCAAAACATTACCGGAAGACTATAAAATAGATAAGACATCTTCTGACAATATGTGTTCATATCTATGGGAATAGCATAATCAATAATTAGAAAAATATCGTATCAAAATATGACGAAATATGGGTTCATTTCAAAGAAAAATGCAAAGGGTAAGGTGCTGTCTTTTTCGTTTTTTCAGAATACTGTAAGATATATTCGTAATTTCTTTGCACCAAAATAGCCATTGATGAGTTAGTTTTAGTTTTTAGATTTCATTTTTTCTTTAAAATATATTATTTGTTAAAGTT
>MJUU01061409.1:85251-102886 GCA_002080025.1 Modiolus philippinarum
TATATATATATGTCTCTAGAGCCGCACTTCCTTGGCACATCTTTCAAAATTACGTTCTGTCTTTTTCTTTCAAGGAGTTAACATTCTACCTATATTGGGTTTATTTGTATTTGTGTCCATCATACTACAGGGAAACAAGATATATTAAGGGAAGGTTTGGGAATAGCCATAAAGCGATTTAACCCTACCACTGGCATTTTTACTGGTGCCGCCGATATCGTTGTTGAATCCTAAACCGGTGACTGCAGGAGAGACAAACTCCAGCCTTAAATAAACAATGAAATGATATGGAGCAAATGCACATGAGACAAAGTACACTGTAACCACATTTATTAGTGCTAAAACATTTTAAGATAAGTGAAAAATCATCTTGGTTTCCATGTTAAAAGACCATGTTCTGTTCAATGTTAGATTTAATGAAGTAAAAATTATTCATTTACTATCTATTTGAGGTTGTACCTAATGTACAACTCATTTTATGCAAAGTGCACATTAATAATCGTTTGTAAAAATATTTGTGTAATTTTTTTTAAAGTATAGATTAAGATTTGCATTTTATAGTAGTACTTTCAATATTTGTTTGTTTTTAAGCCCTCCGCCCCTACCCCCGACACTAATATAATACCGTAAAACTACAAACCGTGAAAGGAGGAAAATACATGAGGAATAATGAATTTAGTAAAAAAACCTACATCATAAATTGGAGAAGATTTTCCGAAAAAATGGTGGAAAGTGGACATTTTTCGGCATGTTTACTACCATATAGACCCATACAGAGTTATAATACATATAAAACCTACTTAGTGTAACTTTTAGTGGTAGAATTGACTGTGCCCGAAATCCCACTGCAGAGACATTAAAACTGCAATCCTATTTTTTTTCTCATTTTCGTTTTACTAGTTAAACAGTAAAAGTTTCTATCTACATACATGATACATGGCAGGAATTATTCGTAAATTATATATTTACCAAATGAAACATGATCCGGAAAAATACCCGATTTGATTCCGTGATTTTTCGAGCATTTAAGGAACGATAACTCTGTAATGTCGTCTGAAATTCTTACTGAAATCTTTGAAACAGCAAAACAATTGGAAAATTCTGATCGCCGTGCAGCCGAAAACAAGTATACTGAATTCATAAACTCATTTGAACAAAGGGAGTCACTTGACGAAGAGAAAAGGTAAATAAAATCCCAGAAAACAAAGTTTTTGGCAAGGGACGAGTTGGCATCAGACAGAACATGGAACATCTACTAGGACAAATTTATACTATAATAGGGCATACAAATGTCATATGTGGCAAGAAAGCAGTGCAGCGATTTCAACCCACACTTTTGTAACTGGTTACAAAGTTACATTTTTGGGGCACCCCTACCACTGTAACTGCTACAGTTCTTAAAAACCAGTTACAATCCAACCTGTTACAGAAAAATAAAAATAAGAGGGGATATATTTCAAATGTAACTGGTTTTAAGAATTGTAACTGATTTTAACATGGTGTAACCCCATTGTAACTGATTTGAAAAATGTTCCCTTACATTTTATTATTTCTGTACCAGGTTGCTGTGTCTTGTAACTAGTTTGTAGAATTGTAACTGATTTCACAAGGTGTATCCCTTGTACAAAATATTGCCACTACTATGTAACCATGTAACTGGTTACAAAACTATGGTAAAAAATCAGTGCACTATTTCCTTGTCATATCTAACAAATGTTAATTGGGGATAAAACGCGAAACAACCCCAAGAATACCATTATTTAAGCCTTTAACTGTATAGAACGGGCTTCGAATTAACTTTTATCATCTTCATGTTGCTCATCATAATGCAATTTTTACCAAATAGACAGGTTGGGGAAAATCCCCCATTTGGTGTATAATACCTCACTTTGGGTACCTAACAAGTCAAGTCAAGTCAAGTCAAGTAATATTTATTTAAAAGTCGGTACATGTAAAACAATAAACATAAGCTCCAAGGAGCTTTTAAAACCGACATAACAGGGTATATTTTTACAGTGATAATATTCTTTATTTTGGATTTGACAGTTTCTGCTAAAAGCATAGGTGTTAACCTATGAGAATCAGAATCAGAATATTTTATTACCAAATTAGGGCCCCAGGAGGGCATGATACATCAAACTTTTATGATTGGTATACAAGTACAATATTACAGAAAACGGTATAAACAATAAATAACAATTAATAATTATAATAAAAATAAATAAAGGCATATTAATGCACCTCTACCACAGATGCACTTCATATTATGAAAAATTGAGTAATATTAATAACATACCCGGTGCATTTGGAAAAAAAAAAGAAAAAGAAAGAAAAATAAAACGCATTCACATACAGAACAGAATGCAGCAGGCACCATGAGACGATGCACAGGGGGGATTTTTCCACCGTGCCTGTCACAGTCTGTCTATGATGGTTACATAGATCTAGCAATCATACCGGTAGGAACAGCAACAAGTTAAAGGAAATAAAGGTATAGTAATGGACGGTGCCATATAATATTTAAATCCAACCATCTAAAACCTGTGGCATATAAGTAATAGAAAAAAAAAATAAATAATTAAAAAAGAGCAAGAGGTCAGACAGTGTATAGCCTGCAAAAAGTATCAAGGGACAGTGCCATAAGGAGAAAATACCTTCTTATTCTTAGTGCAGGCCACACAGTTTCAACCAAAATCACTAAAATCTTAAGGTAATATAGGCAACTTGCAGAAAGTATCAAGGGACTGTACCATAAGGAATAAACCTGCTCATACTTAATGCAAGCTGTCAAGAAACCCCCAAAAATACAAATCATGTAAGCACAACAACAAGCATGAAGGGACGGTGCCATAGTTATTATTTACAAGATAATAACAATCTCATACTTCATTGTACTTAGTGTAGTGCAAACAGGGACCATAAAATAAACATACAATATAGGCTAGAGAAAAAGGGAATCATACTACCTATTGCACACTGGGTGTTCAGATACCAGCTTTCAACAGAAAAATACACATAGCTGTAAGTATTTTAGGATCTTCACAATTTAAAATCCAATTTATTTTGTCATTGTCATTTAAAATGTTAAAATTTGAGCATACTGATAACACACATGAGAAGAGATCATTTCTTAATGTTAAATGTGCGTTGCACTTTAGTAAAAAATGAACTTCATCTTCAACTTGACCTGAAGTGCACCTGCAGCAGAGTCTGTTTTGTCGGAGAGTACCCTGATATCAACCAGCTTCTATTTGTAATTTATGTGCAGAAATTCTAAACCTTGTTAATGTTCTCCTTTGCTCAAAATTTCTTACAATAGACAAATAATTTTCGTAACCAAAATTAGATTTTATTAAAAGGTAATAATTATAAGAAGGACTATGTGGGAGATCTCCCTCATAGCAGCTTTTGTTTGTGGGAGATTTTGCACGACGTCCTTAAAAATGCATCTTTTGTAATTCTCATTGTGAATAGAAGATTATTTTTAAAAGAAAATTGAGTTATAAGCAAATACCATTATAAGATTGATTAACTTAAACAACATAATTAACTGCTTTGTTTGACTTCTATTATCATATTGTGTAAATGATGATTGTTTTTAGTATATATCATGTATATAAAGCAGTAAAATAAACATTATTTTTGCATTAAATAACAATTTTTTCTTAAAATATTGTATTATTTTGCAAATGTGGGAGATTGTGGGAGATTTTGGTCTCCCATGAGGGAGAATCTTTTCAAGTGGGAGATTGGATGAGTTAGTTGGAGTCTCCCTTGCAATGTGGGAGGGTTAACAGGTATGTAAAAGGGCTAATATTGATGCTTGTTTAGGGGGTCCCAATATCCCATATCCCAGTAAGTCTGGACGAAAATATCCCTTTGAAAATTGAAGATATCCCATTAATTAATTAAAATATCCCATTTTCCATAGTCAAAATATCCCATATCCCAGTACTTTTCGTCCCAAATATCCCATATCCCATTAACAAAAGTGGCAAATATCCCGTATCCCAATATACCCTAAACAAGCCTCAATATTTAGATAAAATGCAGCGATTTTTCAAAAGGAAATACGTATCTATCATTAATGCAGCAAAAATTAATGGCCTATGAAATTTGCATTTTACATGGGCACTTAACTTTCTGAAAATTAAAAATTTGAATGTATGCTTTTGGGAAAAATATTGCTTTTGATATAAACTGTTGCCCTTTTGAGTAAAAAGTGGAAATTCAGAAAAGAGTGATTTTATCACTGTAAAAATATACCCCGTTTGGGGTATTATACCCCAAATGGGGGATTTTACCCAACCTGAAAAATGTTTTGTTAAGCAAGAAGATATTATTGTTTTCTGAAAATTTCGAATTATGTGGGACTGTGTGTAATGCCCAAGGACCCTTGTTTGATCGTTACAATCAATGTATACTACAAATGCTAAAGGACCCTGGTTGGTAGACCGAATTATCTGTCGTTTACAAAGCTATTTTTATCATCGTATGTTCATCTTTAACTGATCTGATTGTTCATATTTATTTTTTATATTGCTTGAAGCAATAGTCAAACGAGTGGCAGAGCTTCTAGTGGCGCTAATCTATGTGTTTCTGATAGGCTGTTGAAGGCTCATGGTAGATGGGTTTCAGACAAAGCCAGAGATGCTTACATTAAAAATAATTTACAATCTCAGATTGCAGTTTCTTTGAATCTTGGCATATAATCCACTTTTTTCCGTTGTTTCGAAGATACTGCGAGCGAACCAACCTATTACTCACATCTTGTCTCTTATTTGGCCATTCATTTATAAATTAGAAATTATTTAAATTTGGACGATTTCAGAGGAAGAATTTAAATAGTACTATGTCCATTGTCATAATGTTCAATGGGCTGCAATAGTATCATGCTGCACACTGTGTAGCTATTTGTTTGCAAGCTGTTGTGAAAATGCTGGACTTGGATACAGTATATTTTAGGATCATCTATGTACATGTAGCCAAAGTTATAAGTCATATTTTTGTCCCCCACTGCAACACGGAGCGGGGACATAGAAATGCCAGGCGTCCGTGTGTCCATCCGTCCGTCCATCACACTTGGTCGATACTTTTTGACGGAGTTATCATATGGGACTTTGACCGAAATCCTGACTCTGTTTTATCCAAGAGTTGACCTTGTAAGCACTCTCATGCCAACAAATTTTGACGGATTTTCATGAAATTTATACCAAATGTTTATAACACAAATACCTTGGTCATGTTCGAAAATCAGCCTTGGTCGATACTTTTTGACGGAGTTATGGGACTTTGACCAAAATAATGACACTGTTTTAGCCAAGAATTGACCTTGTACATGTTGTAAGCACTCTCATGCCTACAAATTTTAACGGATTATCGTGAAATTTATATTAAATGTTAATACCCATACTACCTTGGTCAAGATCGAAAATGAGCCTTGGTAAATATTTTTTGACAGAGTTATGGGACTTTGACCAAAATACATTTAACAACTCCGTTTTAGCAAAAAAATAATCTTGTAAGCGGTCTCATGCCTACAAATTTTGACAGATTCTCATGAAATATATCAAGTGTTTATACCACTAATACCTTGGTCAAGTTTGAAAATCAGCCTCGGTCAATACTTTTTGACGGAGTAATGGGACTTTGACAAAAATAATGACTCTGTTTTATCCAAAAATTTACCTTGTTAGCACTCTCATGCCTACAAATTGTAACGAATTCTCATGAAATTTATACCAAATGAAATCAGCAAATGTTAATACCGCTAACACCTTGGTTGAGTTTGAAGATCAGTTTCGGTGGAGACTTTTAGAAGGAGTTATTGGACACATGTTGGACTTTGACCAAAATAACAACACTGTTTTATCCAAAAATTGTCCTAGTGTAAGCGCTCTGATGGCTACAAATTTTGACAGATTTTCGTGAAATTTATACCAAATGTTAATACCACTAATAACTTGGTGAAGTTGGAACATCTGCCGTGGTCGATACTTTTTGTATCCCCACACATTCAATTTTGGAACTGCCCTGAATGTTTGACATATTGCAATTTCATATAAAGCATACTAGCATATGGCATGTGCGGAGGGAACCCAGGAATTCTATTCTTGTGAAAGTAATGTTTTTCATTTGTAGGAGACTAGCTTCAGCTTACAATAACAGAGGCTACTTGAAGTATTTAGCAGTGGACTTTGACCAAGCATCAGAGGATTATACATCATGTATTAGAATCGATCCTAACTTCTCTGTAGCATATTATAACAGGGGCATGGTACATTACAGATTAGGTAAGCAAGGTAGAATTTACCCTAACTTCTCTGTAGCATAATATAACAGGGAAATGGTACATTAGAGATTAGGTAAGCACTGTACTTCTCTGTAGCATATTATAACAAGAGGAATGATACATTACAGATTAGGTAAGCGCTGTACTTCTATGGAATGGTACATTACAAATTTGGTAAGCACAGTACTTCTGTGAAGCATATTATAACAAGGAATGATTAATTAGAGATTAGGTAAGCACTGTGCCTCTCTGTAGCATATTATATCCAGGGAATGAAGTACTACTCTATTGCAAATTATAACAATGAACAAGAGGAATGATACATTACAGATTAGTCAAGTACTTCTGTGTAGCATATTATAACAGGGGAATGATACATTACAGATTAGTCAAGCACAGTACTACTCTCTAGCATTTTATAACAGGGGGATGATACATTACAGATTAGTCAAGCACAGTACTACTCTGTAGCATATTATAACAGGGGGATGATACATTACAGATTAGTCAAGCACAGTACTACTCTGTAGCATATTATAACAGAGGAATGATACATTACAGATTAGGTTAGCACAGTACTACTCTGTAGCATATTATAACAGAGGAATGATACATTACAGATTAGTCAAGCACAGTACTACTCTCTAGCGTATTATAAGAGGGGGGATGATACAGATTAGTCAAGCACAGTATTACTCTGTAGCATATTATAACAGGGGAATGATACATTACAGGTTAGTCAAGCACAGTACTACTCTGTAGCATATTATAACAGGGGGATGATACATTACAGATTAGTCAAGCACAGTACTACTCTGTAGCATATTATAACAGAGGAATGATACATTACAGATTATTCAAGCACAGTACTACTCTGTAGCATATTATAACAGAGGAATGATACATTACAGATTAGTCAAGCACAGTACTACTCTCTAGCGAATTGTTACAGGGGGATGATACAGATTAGTCAAGCACAGTATTACTCTGTAGCATATTATAAAAGGGGAATGATACATTACAGATTAGTCAAGCACAGTACTACTCTGTAGCATATAATAACAGGGGAATGATACATTACAGATTAGTCAAGCACAGTACTACGCTGTAGCATATTATAACAGAGGAATGATACATTACAGATTAGTCAAGCACAGTACTTCTCTCTAGCGTATTATTACAGGGGGATGTTATTACAGTTTAGTCAAGCACAGTACTACTCTGTAGCATATAATAACAGGGGAATGATACATTACAGATTGGTCAAGCACAGTACTATGTAGCATATTATAAAGGGGATGGTACATTACAGATTAGGTAAGCGCTGTACTACTCTGTAGCATATTATAACAGGGGGATGGTACATTGCATATTAGGTGAGCACAAAACTTCTCTGTAGCACATTATAACAAGGGAATGATCCATAAGGGATTAGGTAAGCCTGGTACTTTTCTGTAGGCACAGCTGATTATAACTGGGGAATGATACATTCACAGATTAGGTAAGCAGGGAAGAAACGACTCTAATTTCTCTGTAGCGTATTACAACGGGAATGATACATCACAGATTAGGTAAGAAGGGCAGGAATGACTCTAATTTTTCTGTAGCAAATTATTATGGGAATGATACATCACAGATTAGGTAAGCAGGGTAGGAATGACTAATTTCTCTGTAGCAAATTATTATGGGAATGACACATCACAGATTAGGTAAGCAGGGTAGGAACGACTCTAATTTCTCTGTAGCAAATATTACGGGAATGATACATCACAGATTAGGTAAGCAGGACAGGAATGACTCTAATTTCTCTGTAGCAAATTATTACGGGAATGATACATCACAGATTAGGTAAGCAGGGTAGGAACGACTCTTAATTTCTCTGTAGCAAATAATAACAGGAATGATACATCACAGATTAGGTAAGCAGGGTAGGAATGACTCTATTTTTTCTGTAGCAAATTATTACGGGAATGATACATCACAGATTAGGTAAGCAGTGTAGGAACGACTCTAATTTCTCTGTAGCAAAAGATTACGGGAATGATACATCACAGATTAGGTAAGCAGGGTAGGAATGACTCTAATTTTTCTGTAGCAAATTATTACAGGAATGATACATCACAGATTAGGTAAAAAGGGTAGGAATGACTCCTAATTTCTCTGTGCATATTACAACGGGAATGAAACATCACAGATTAGGTTAGCAGGGTAGGGAATGACTCTTATTTCTCTTTAGCATATGATAACAAGGGAATGATACATTACAGGTTACACAAAAGTAGGTAAGTAGGGTAGAATTGATCCTAACTTACAAATGTCTTTGAGTTAAGAATTCAAAAAAATAAATGATGAAATGATGCACAGTAAAATTAAACCTCTTTAGAATTATTGACGGTATTTGACTTTTTAGCTCACGTGACCCGAAGGGTCAGTTTGAGCTTTTGCCATCACTTGGCATCCGTCGTCCGTCTATTAAAATTTTCACATTTTCATCTTCTCCTCTGAAACCACTGAAGCAAATTCAACAAAACTTCACAGGAATGATGTACAAGAGGTCCTTCACAAAGTATGCTCATTTTGTTCCGATCCGATAAAAAAACATGACGGCCAGCGTGGAACTTAGGTTTAACATTGGACCCTATGGGAAAAATCACATTTTCATCTTTTCCTCTGAAACCGCTGTAGCAAATTCGACAAAACTTTACAAGTATGATGTACTAGAGGTCCTTCAATAAGAATGCCCATTTTGTTCCGATCCGATAAAAAACATGGCCGCCAGCGTGGAACTTAGGTTTAACATTGGACCCTATGGGAAAAATCACATTTTCATCTTTTCCTCTGAAACCACTGAAGCAAATTCAACAAAACTTTACAGGAATGATGTACTTTAGGTCTTCACTATGATTGCTTATTTTGTTCCGATCCGATAAAAAACATGGCGGCCAGCACGGAACATAGTTTAACATTGGACCCTAAGGGAAAATCACATTTTCATCTTCTCCTTTGAAACGGCTAAAGCAAATTCAACCAAACTTCACAGGAAAGATGAACTAAAGGTCCTTAACAAAGATTGCTCATTTCGTACCGATCCGCAAAAAACATGGCCGCCAGCACGGAACATATGTTATAGACTAGGGTGACACACAAACATTCCCCTAGTCTACGGATACATCTGGACATAAAACAAAAACACGTCTGCTGCCATCATAACATTTATTCAACATTGCTTACGTCACATTACAATAGCGGGAAAGGGGGAATAACTCATATTTACAAAAACATATATGACCATACAAATACAGATATATAACACATAATTTAACATCTGGACCCTATTGGAAAATCACATTTTCATCTTCTCCCCTGAAACCGCTGTAGCAAATTTAATCCAACTTTATAGGACTGATGACTAAAGGTCCTTGACAAAGATTGCTCATTTTGTTCTCATTTGACAAAAAACATGGCGGTCAGCACAGAATGTACGTTTTACTTTACATTGGACTTTATTGGAAATATCACATTTTCATCATCTTCTCTGAAACTGTTGAAGCAAATTTTATTGGAATGATGAGTAGAAGGTCCTTTGCAAAGTTTACTGATTTCAATGGGACAAAAAAAAACGCAGGTGCTGATAGAGAACATAGCTAAACATTAAACCTCCATTGGTAAAAAACATCATTTTTGGTCATGCATGGCAGAGAAGTATTTTGTCAGATGAGCGATACAGGCTCAGTCTCTGAGCCTCTAGTTATACCCCTCCGTCTTTAATGGAAATGTATAGCATGCGATGCCTGTAGTCATGTGTCTGTCTTTACGAAGGTTTCCCACTGATAACTTGTGAATGAAATGACATATTGTCCTCAAACATGGTATATAAGTTGTTTGTCTTAAAAACTCTGGTCAGTTTGGGTCTAGAAATCCAAGTGGCTCTGGAATTTTGCTCCTTAAAAAAAATTTCAAAAACATGGCGGGAACATCATGTAATTAAGCACCGTTACCATTTGTATATAAGGAAATGGGGGTACAAGAAAGTCATTTCCTTTATGTATCAATAATCATATTATGTTTAGATTCAATACATATCATATTAGGTCCATTTTTACTTGCAATTTATATACAAGTAATTCAGTTTAAAGCTAGCAACTCCAGATCCAATGCATAAGATCATGTGGAGGAAATTGTGTTTGAATGTGCATCTTGGGTAGTCATGAGGCTCCAGATAAAAATTTAAAAAAGGTTATTTTACCTACTAGTACATTTTCTGCATGATTAACTGATTAAGATCCACGACATAGGAATTTATAAAATATTATGTATTTCATTGGTATTAGTCACAATGCTCAAAATATAATAATGTCACTTTGAAAGTGTTAGATTGAAATATGATCAGTTATTTTTATGCCTCTGGATCTTTAAATCTTGGACATATTGTTTTTGCCTCGTCTGTCTATCTATTAGTAACTTTAACCTGAATCATGACCTTTGAACTAGATGTGATAGGCCCTTCATATTTGGTAAGTGTATTGATCATGTAAAGCTGAACACAATTATGCAAATTTCAGTAAAGTCGGGTCAAAGGTCAAAGCCGCGGAGGTCGAGACTTGATGTTCTATATATGTCAATAGATCTAATGGAGCTTAGTTCAAATCCACCAAAAATTCGGGTCATTTCAAAAATCAACGTCACTGAGTGCAAATTGGAAAACTTAAACAAAAACATTATCATTGCCTATATCTTTTCAACAATATGTGATAGGACCTTCATACTTGGCCTGTACATATTGATCATATGAAGCGGAACAGCATTGTTCAAATTTCACTAAGGTCAGGTCAAAGGCCAATGTCAAGGAGGTAAAAAGGTCAAAATCTAGATTTTGTTTTTAGCTTGTTAATGACAATTGCAAAGGGCTTGATTTTGTAAATAGACCTAATGGAGCTTAGTACAAATGTCTAGTAAACCTCAATGCTTAGTTGAGCGGAATTCATTTCTAGATGTCTAGCAATGCCACATACATGCTGTCATACTCATAGCTTAGGGATCATCAACTAACATGAAATTAACTGTCAAAATGTCCTTACAATCGCTTTCATCTGTTGCCCCCCACCCCCACCCCAACAAAAAAAAGTAGAAGACAATCATTAAATGTATGTATAAACAAAACTACAAAATAAACATCTCAGAGAAAAGGCCAACATTGGTATTTAGAATTTAAATTTAACCTTCAAAATATGAATTAAACAAGTATGTATACTCTGTACATGTGATTGCTGTTATAATGAAGACACATAATTATCAGTTGTCAAAATTTTCATCTGCAGATACATACTAGATACAGAGTAACTTTGATAAGTGATGGGATATATTGTTTTAAGATGGCTTTCTTTATAAAGCAAGTGCATGACATTTTATAAGAATTTATGAATAATACACCTTTGATTTGTGTACACTTTTGTTCTAGGTAGATTTGATGAAGCAATCAAAGATCTAAGTCAGACTTTAAAACTTGATCCGACTTTTGAGGAAGCTAGGATTGGCTTGGAGAAGTCCAAACAAGACAAAGAGGATCATAACAGTAAATTAAAAATGGGATATTTCGATACATGACTGTAATTATGTATCAATGAAAACTAAAATGTGCCAAATTATGAAGAAGAAATGAAGTCGACAAATATAAATACACATACAAGACAATAACAAATTTCACAGAATACCAAGATAATGTTTTTGTAATGGGACTGAATTAGAAAGTCATATATGTTTATAAGAATTTTATTTAGTAAACAAGATTTTCTAGAAGAATTATGTTCGATGATTTTTTTTTTGTTGAAGACCAGTTTGTGGAATTGTAATCAATGTTTTGTCAATTTTTCTTCTGTAAGGGACTTTCTTTAATATGATGAATGGTGTAATAACTGTTGGTCTGAATAAGATAAGGCTTTGTATTTAAGGGAAATATTTTGGTATAAATCAAGACTATATTCTCTGACTCCTTAAAAGAATGTCGTGTCTGCAATATGATATGCTAATATATATATCAGTTTGTTGAAACTTTGCAGTCATTGTATGTTTTCTTTTTATTACAATATTGCTCAAGTCTTTTTACAGAATTGCGTGAAATATATAGATTTCTCAACTTTCCACAGATACATGCTCAACACTTGTCAAATGGACCTTGACTGATTATTATTGTTTTATTATCTTTCTTCCACGACTGAAAATTAAAGTCCAGGTGTTTCTTTTTCAGAACAGTACATTCATATTTTTATGCCCCGCCACGAAGTGGAAGGGGCATATAGATTTACCCTTGTTCAAACGTCCCGATGTTAAGTTTTGCGTTTAGGTCCATATATTGGCAACCTCATGTGGTATTTTGATAATATTTCATCAGTACATGCACCTTGATTAGTACTAACAGATTCACCAACAATTAGGGATCCATGACCTACATTTTACGCTTGAGTTACTATTATTTTTGCTCTCGTCTGTCTGGAGAAGGGAGATGATATATCCTGTATTGCCTTTTCTGTAACAAATACTAAGCGTCTTGAGTTTTGGTATACCCCTTGGTTGTATGATATAAGCCTGTTTAACTCTCCTAGATTTAGCTTGTCATTAGCATCTATGTTTGCCAGTAGACCTTACTTTCAAGGTCCATAAATCATGTATATCTTCATGCATAGATCTTCTCTGATACTGCTGGCTAATGAACATTTGTTCCAAGGTTGAACATAACGGTTGTTAAACATTGTACGCTATGGAAAAATATTTAGTTATGGAAACTGCTTCCCAATTAGACCTAAAGTAATTTACAATGGTCCTTACATAGTCCCTTTAAAAAGATTGTCCCATCTATTCAATAAGTCACCAACCGGGTAGCGGGAACAAAAGACCCCTCTGGAATAATAAAGTTCAAAAACTCTGAAAATGGAAGTCCTAACGGAGCCTTCAACAATGAGATTTGCTCATATCTCATAGTCAACATGATAGTAAGTTCAAAATGGTCCCTAGCATTCGTTTGAGAGAAATTTATCGCTAATTATTGAACATCATCATCTGTTCTGAAACTATCGAATCAAAGTTAACTCAGCTTTACTGGAACGATGAAGGGTATGTTCTTTAGAAAGGTTGCCCATTTTGTTTGGATTCGACACAAAAAACTTGGCCACCAGCTAAAACATATAGTTTATTATTAGACCTTTAAGAACCCCCTGAAGCAAATTACACCAAACATTACAAAAATGTTTAATAGAAGAGCCTTTACTAAAATTGCTCATTATGTTTGCATGCAAAAAAAGCATAAAAAGCAAGCCAAAAATATAGTTTAACATTGTCATTGACTTTTTTTTAGGAAAACATGATTATAATCATCTGTTCTGAAACTATTTAGCCAATTTAATAAATCTGTCCTGGAATGCTTTACAAAGATAGTTATTTTTAGCCGAGTTGCAACGAATTGAACTTGGCTATTGGTTTGGTGTTGCGGGCGGGGTTAGGTGGGGGATGTGTACGTGCGTGCGGGCAGGCAGGCGTCAAACATTGGTTTCCGGATGATAACTCAAAAAGTTTACATCCAATTGAAATGAAACTTGGATATATTGTTGGGGACCGGGAGGGGAGGACCCTATTGATTTTGGAAAAAATAGGTCAAAGGTCAAGGTCACAGTAGCCGAAAATAGACTGAAAATTTCAGGACAAATTTGGTTTCTGGATGATAGCTCATGAAGTTTTCATCCAATGGAAATGAAACTTTGAGATATTGTTGGATACAAGGAGGGGGGGAATCCTAATGATTTTGGAGAAAGTAGGTCAAAGGCCAAGGTCACAGTGACCGAAAATAGACTGAAAATTTCAGAACAATTTGGTTTCCGGATGATAACTCAAAAAGTTTACATCCAATTGAAATGATACTTGGATATATTGTTGGATTTCAGGAGGGGAGGAATCCTATCGATTTTGGAGAAAGTAGGTCAAGGTTACAGTGACCGAAAATAGACTGAAAATTTCAGAAAAATTTGGGTTCGGGATGATAACTCAATAAGTTAACATCCTATTGAAATTAAACTTGGATATATTGTTTGATACCAGGAGGGGAGGACCCTATCGGTTTTTGAGAAAATAGGTCAAAGGTCAAGGTCATAGTGGTTGAAAGCAACATATGATTCAAAGAAATTTTAGCATTTTCTATGCTGTTAGTTATCTTAGAAACCTATATTGATTGAAATTGTAATCAGTTAAAAGTTTGGGTCGCAGTGAATTATATATTGAAATGTTAAGACATGAAACTTGACCTTATTGAATTCTTAGACAATTTTAGAAATATTTGGGTCTCCAAATTAACTTGGTCACATAATATTTGAAGTTGAAACTCGGCTTGTGCACCCTGGTACCATTTAGATTTTTTCTCTTGATTTTCCACGGAGACCGAAGTTGTTGAAATGCGCATATGCAGAAAGTAAATTCACAGTAACTTTGGTATTTAGTTATTTGTCAAAAAATGAATAAAAGCACATGAAGGCGGGCATGCAGTTAACATAGTTAACATTGGACCCTAAGGGGAAAGTAACATTTTGCATCATCTGCTGATTACCATTTTGGCTGGTGAGCCGCTAAGCCCGTTGTTAAAATAATGTATACTCTTAACATTTGTTCCTTTTATCTGGTTTGGTTTACCCCGTACAGTCGAAGGACTTCGATATCCACATTATGGATGCTGGATGGAAATGAAACGTGCGGAGTGAAATGTATGATTAACTAGCATAATTATTATCTTCGAAAGAATTCCATTTCGATGGAGATCTACTCGAGTAATGTTATTTGGGATAGTTAAAAAAGTGAAGTAATCTCTGTCGGAAACGGTTAAAGACATTGGATGTAATTTTTGAAACCCAAATGAAATCCTAAATTTTTACAGAAAGGAATTCAGATATATGGGATTCCTAACCCTAACCTAACCGGTGTTGACATTTTCAACACGACGGGTGTCTTATAAGAACCAGGAGACGCTTACTCTATCGGTACACCCGATCTCACCAAGGTTTTTATTGGCTCCGTGTTTTTTTTATCTGTGTGTTTTTATTTTTCTTTTTTTGTCCCATACTCAAGTGGGGTCCTTGTTTCCTAGTGTTTCCGAAGTTGTCGTTGTCACGGATTGTTTGTTTTAGCTCACCTCGCCGGAAGGGTCAGTGTGAGCTATTGCCATCACTTGGCGTCCGTCGTCCGTTAACTTTTTACATTTTCATCTTCTCTGAAACCACTGAGCCAATTCAGTCGAACTTTACAGGAATGATGTACTAAAAGCCCTTTACAAAGATTGTTCATTTCGTTCCGATCCGATAAAAAACATGGCTGCCAGCGCGGACCTGAAGTTTAACATTAGACCCAAGGGGAAAAATTACATTTTCATCTTCTCCTCTGATTGCAACCAAACTTTACAGGAATAATGTATTGAAGGTCCTTTACAACTATTGCTCATTTCGTTCCCATCCGATAAAAAACATGGCTGCCAGCGCGGAACTTAGGTTTAACATTGGACCCCATGGGAAAAATCACATTTTCATCTTCTGCTCTGAAACCACTAAAGCAAATTCAACGAAACTTTACAGAAATGAGGTACTAAAGGTCTTTAACAAAGAACGCTCCTTCCGTTTGGATCCGACAAAAAACATGGCCACCAGCGCAGAACTTAGGTTTAACATTGGACCCTATGTGAAAATCACATTTTCATCATGTCCTCTGAAGCCACTGAAGGAAATTCAACCAAACTTTGCAGAAACTATGTATGGAAGGTCCTTTACAAAGATTGCTCATTTCGTTCTGATTTGATAAAAAACATGGCCGCCAGCGCAGAATATGTACAGTATATGTACGGAAGGTACTTTACAAAAATTACTCATTTCATTTTAATCTGGCAATAAACATTGCCTCCGCAGCAGAGCATAGTTTAACATTGGAGCCCGGTATGAGAAAGCCATCCTTTTGATCATCTTCTCTGAAACTATTCAAGCAAACTTAACTAAAAGTAAAGAGGATCCTTTGCAAAAAATCACTCATTTCAATAGCATCAGACAAAAACACGGGTGCCAATGGAGACATTAGCTAAATATTAAACCCCATTGGTAATAAACATATTCTAGGTCATGCATGGCACAGGTGAGCGACACGCTAGGCCTCTATTTTTTTCGACTAACGGTTCGGTTCTCACAATACTTTTTGAATATATAACTGGTCTTGAAGATTTCAGGATAACAAAAAAATTGAAATCATTTTTAAAACCCAGTTTATTTAGTGAAAATGTCGTTTGTGATCAAAATGAATTCTGATATCAATGGATGAAAGGTGAATTCTTAAGAAAATTAGTGGTTTTACATTTTCAGGAAATCTACCAAAATTTGAATCAAATATTTTTTGACAACCATTCAGTAAAAATTTTTGTTGTAATCGAAGTTAATTTTTATCTCACCTGACCCAAAGGGTCAGTGTCAGCTATTCTCATCACTTGTCCGTCCGTTAACTTTTCACATTTTCATGTTCTCCTCTGAAACCACTGAAGCAAATGCAACCAAACTTTACAGGAATGATGTATTGAAGGTCCTTTACAATTATTGCTCATTTCGTTCCCATCCGATAAAAAACATGGCTGCCAGCGCGGAACTTAGGTTTAACATTGGACCCATGGGAAAAATCACATTTTCATCTTCTGCTCTGAAACCACTGAAGCAAATTCAACCAAACTTTACAGGAATGATGTATGGTAGGTCCTCTACAAAGATTGCTGATTTCATTCCGGTCTGACAATAACATGGCCCCAGCTCAGAACTTCGGATTAACATTGGACCCTATGGGAAAAATCACATTTTCATCTTCTGCTCTGAAACCACTGAAGCAAATTCAACCAAACTTTACAGGAATGAGTAATAAAGGTCTTTAAAAAATATTGCTCATTTCGTTTTGATCCAAGAGAAACATGACCGAACTTGGTTTAACATTGGACCCTACTGGAAAATCACGTTTTCATCTTCTGCTCTGAAACTGCTTAAGCAAATTCAACCAAACTTTACAAGAATGATGTATTGAAGGTCCTTTACAAGAATTGCTCATTTCGTTTCGATCCGATAAAAAGCATAACTTCCAGCACGGAAGCTGGTTAAACATTGGACTCCATGGCTAAATCACATTTTCATTTTTTTCTCTGAAACAACTGAAGCAAATTCAACCAAACTTTACAGGAATGATGTACTAAAAGTCTTAACAAGGATTACTTATTTCCCCCAAATCCAGTAAAAACATGGCTGCCAGCAGGGAACATAATTTAACATTGGACCCTATGGGAAAATCACATTTTCA
>MJUU01061409.1:112550-140391 GCA_002080025.1 Modiolus philippinarum
TTGCATAGCTCTGTCCTTAGCTGATTTTGGCTTTTCTATTTAGATCTGATTGGAAATTTGCTCTCTATCTGCTTTTACATATATTTTGGATTATGGTTCATCAAATGTTTGATTTGATTTGCACTGAAGACATAATGGGTAGAAATGGCCATATACAGATGAAACTAAATTTGCAAATAACTTAGGTATTTCGTTTTTGAATTAACCCATAATTTGCAAAAATCTGTGATTTTTAGAATTACAAATGACGGAAAATCGTCTTTTATGCAATGTATAAACATTATATTGGAAATTAAGTCTTCCTTTATAAACTCAGGTCAGCCTCTTTATAATTCCTAATCAATCGGATACGGTTTCTGCCAAAGTACTCTGCAGTCTAAGATAGCCGAAGCGAAAAACGGTATCAAAATGGATTCTTCAGAAGGACTCAATGTAACCTTTTATTTATTGCCAGGTACATGTGATGGTAGATGTGGCTCGGGAGTAGACACCAGCAAGCCTTGTCAGTGTAATACGGCCTGTGTAAACTACGGAGACTGCTGTGACGATTACAATACATACTGTAACGGTAATAGTCACAGTTAAATAATTGTAATGTCTAAAGCTTTTGTCAAAATACATGCTGCCGACTCACAATCATAATCAAGTCCGAATAGCTACATGGCAAGTTTAGGATTGCAATGCTGAGTTTTAACATCAACAATCGCCTCTACACTTACTAGTTCCAATTTGATATATTGTTACTAGTACTGTCTTTGTATCTGACATCGCCATATACCGCTGGAAGAAAAAATTATCAGAAATCACCTTTTTTTCATGACGATGGGCATTGCAATCGGACGTTAAAAAACAATTAAAATTTATTCGGTATAATTGTAATTGTTTTGTGCGTAAAATCCAAGGATTTAGGAATACGGTCATATTAAATAAAAAATGATGAAAAACGATTGCTAAAGATATCAATGAGTGTCGTCAAAAGTACAGGAAACGCAAGGAAAAACAACAAAGAAACACATTAAATAAGCGACACCATTTTTCAGGAAACTATATCTATGCAACATATTAAGGCACCTAACACTTGCAATATCTGGAAGTCTGACATAGTAAAGCTACAAGCCAATAGTGATAAAAAAGGTCTCAAAATAAAGACGAAAGAACTGATAACCAGTTTGCAGTTAAGAATTAAACACGACTATTGTTAATCGTCAGCCAGTATAATACCCCAAAACTTCATACTTATTACAGAGAAAGACAAAAAGGGATGCAAAATAACCTTGTTCTTTAACTTGCATTTGTTTGATAACGTCAGATTGTTTATTGTGACGTCATAGACACAGACAGCGATAAAGACAGAAATCCAACTTCTCCTTTGTCGCTTCAGAATGGAAAATTCCGTTTTCTGTCATATAAGAATTGGAATTATTCATGGCAGGAAGATAGTTATTGTCATTTAACCATGCGTTGGGTCTTTATATTTGTAAATTTAACAACTTGCTAACGATTTGGGTTAAATTGGAATATTAAACCTCAGCCCATGGTTAAATGACATAACCATATACCTGCCATGAATTACTTCTAAAACATCTTACTCAGATCTAAAGAAACAACAAATTTATTGTAGCGTTATTCCGTACAAACTCAATGTTTAAGCACGCCTTAGATTCATCTTTCTACTTCAAGGCAATGGGGCATCTCCAGAAGCATGTGATATGAGCTGTTTGGCACAAAAACTTTGGGACAACGATGTAAACAAGATCTCCCTCATCGACGTGAATCACAATTACCAAGAACAAACAAGCTCCAGTGGAACAACTGACGCCGCAACAAATAAGTATGCAAATTTCAAAATTATCTACATTTACAATTTTTTTAAGTTTAAAGATTCCTAAATCTGGTATGACGTGTGCATGGGGATGTTTATATATTGCTTTTAATCTTGACATGATTTTTATTTGTATTACTCGTATTATGTTAAGATGCAACGGATCGCTCCTTTAATTATCTTAAAAAGGGGTGAGATAAAGGGGTCTTTGATTTTTTACCCATAAAGACAACGAAATGCCTCTACGATAAAAATTATGTAATTATGAAACTAAACGATACACCTCTAAGAAACCCTCTTCTAACTCATTTATCCATATGAAGGAGATATTTGAGACCCATAAGATGAAAATTTAGATTTTTTGCCTATTAAATGACCATAAAATAATTTTTCTCCCCTCTTTCCAGATTTAAAATGGGAGTATTCAGTAGAAATCGTATGACAATGTAGCATAACAAGATGACTTTGATTTCCAAAATTTTGGATATTCCCTTTCGCCTCCTTAAGTTTCTCATACTCTCTGTTTTCAAACTTGATTTGCATGATTCTTACTCCTAATCTATGGAAGGTCCTATTTTGGGTGAATGGTTATATAAAAGCCCTTTCAAATTCCCCCCCCCCCAAAAAAAAAACATAGTCGGTTATAAATGTCATATTAGACATCTATTTTTTTCATCAACAAATTGCCTCTCTAGTTAAATAGACATTTTTTCAATATGACGCGTCTTGTGTACTGATGATTGTGCAGCCTTGCCATTGCCGTATTGCAAAACATCAGATTAATAAGGAAACTGGTCCAATATATAGCACAATCTGTGCATAAAACACTCGTTTTAAGGATTTGTTGTAGTCATATTTTTGTTATGTCTTGACTTTTCGTTGTAGGCTATTTGTATATGTAAATGAGAACCATTTTAACAATAAGCCAACGTTCAAGAAGTTTATAGCCTTACTAGATAATTATAACAGGAACATAGGCCAATCTGAAGAACTCACTTCTGCAGAATGGACAGAAATAGAAGACTTTTTAAGCACCATTATAGAAACTCAAGTGGTGCAATTAGCTTATGGATATTTACTTGACAATGGTAAAAAATACAATAACTTGTTTGGTGGCAGATAATATCCCTTTCTTGCCAGCTGTTTTACCACACAGCAATTTCCACAACTTATAGTCAGTGCTTCAATGAGATATATCCATTTCTTGCCAGCTCTTTTACCACACAGCAATTTTCACAACTGAGAATAGTCAGTGCTTCAGTGAAATATATCCATTTCTTGCCAGCTGTTTTACCACACATAAGAATAGTCAGTGCTTCAGTGTTTCAGCATTTGTTGCTTTTCCAACTATGTACCCATCCGAAATTTAAATAAATAGGAACTGATAGCTTTACAATTACGCAACACTTTTCATCTATACAAAACATTCTACTGTAATATCCAAGTAAGTTCATTTTTGAAAATTTTATTTCAATAAGCACTCCATTGCAGTATAATAAAATTTGATAGTTTACGAAAGGATATGGAATAAATGAACATTAGACCATAACTCACGTCTTAACTCCAACTGCAATAATTATAATAAGCTGTATGGCCATTTCGGAAATTAATTCCTCATCAGCAGCACTAGAACCCAAATAAAGGAAATCCAAAATTAAAAAAAGATGTTTTAAATGCATATGACCAAACGAAATCGAGTAATCAGTAAAATCAAAGATGTTTTGTATTCTTTCTTCGTGAAAGCCGATTCTATTTGGAACGTTACTATATCTAAATTTTTGTAAATTTTGTTAAAAACTAAGTAGTATCTCCCTCATGCAAAGCTCTGTCCTTAGATGATTTTGGCTTTACATTTAGATCATATTGGTTATTTGTTCTCTGTCAGTTTTTAAACATCTTTGAGTTGATGGTCTTCCAAATGTTTAGATTTTATCTGCACTGAAGAGAAATAAGTTGTCGGAATGCGCATATGCAGAATTTAAATCCACAGTAACTTCGGTATTTAGTCATTTTCTTACAAATTCCGAAGGATGTCTTTGCTGCTTTGGTGAAACCTCTATACATCTTGGTATTCTAATTTTATCCCCCGTAGAACTGTGTCTTCTAAATCAAGCATACAGGGTTTGTAAGTCTCGTTCAGTTTTATTTTCCGGGTTCAATTTTTGTACCCGGAAGTTGCATTTTTCACGACAATATATGACGTACCAAACAAAAAATTGAATGTCATAATAATTAAAAACATCATGTTTAAAGGGGAATCGTTTTCGAATTTTAATTTTATCGTGACGAGACCTACAGATCCTATTACAACGGTTCAATATATCGGTATTAAACAACTGTACATACCCAAATATACACAGAGGGAATGGAATATTTTTATAACACTGAGGGAATATCCCCTTTGTACAAAGCAGTGCCTTTAACTATCTTCATCCTTTCAGATCCCATGTCCTGTATCAGCTCGGTTATATTTTTCAGGTTTTTTAATTCTTTAATTTTTAATCCGCACTTAAGTAACAGAAGTTATAGATATTTCTTTTTCAACATTCATGATACAATTCCTTCTGTACCTATTTCACCGGAGAATGAGGTTTTCATATTTATGGACTTTGTAAGGCAAGAAATGACTTATTGTCTTTGGTCTTTATTAAACTTCATGATGCTTTGCTTTGTTTTAAGTGAGATAGATGTTTCATGTCTTTGTTGTTTGTTTCTGGATTTGTAATAAAACCTCGCTCTTTTTTTTGTTATGCTGTTGTTCACTGTATTTACCTTATTCTATATTTTGTATGTTATTATGGGGATATCTGTGGCAAAGTCAGGTAATGGCTGCCACTTGACAAATTTTGTTTTAGAATTTAAATTTACTCTCAACTTTAATTTACAAGAATGATTTTGAGTAATAAATTAAATAGAAAGCACTTGTAAATAAGGGGAAGTACTTCCTTAATTTTCACAAAATTTAGTTACTTTGCTACGGAATTCAAATATATTTTTGCGATTCACTGTAGATAATGAAAATTGATCCTTTATTTGTACATTTGTATAAGTTCAGCTTTGAAATCGAACCAAAAATTTGGCTAGAACAGATTTACCATGTACCAGCTATAATATAGAATCTACCCGTTTTCTTCATGGGCAGCTGCTCAAACGAATGTTGTTTAATTTTTAAATGCAGTGCTGATACGAGGGAAATCGGTAGTATTATGAAAAGCATAGTTAGAGTCTAACATAATCCTTTACTACTCACTCAAAATATAGTTACTCCACGGCATCAGTCTACGTCTTCCAAAGAACAAGAATATGTTTCATTATTCAGTGTATAGTTGTAAGAAATCCTTTCATTTCTTATTTTAGACTGGAGTTTGTCTCTCCTGTAGCGTCCATAAACAAATTCCCGGTACGAGAGATGCATTTTCTTTATACATTTAAGTTATGGTGTATTTGTTCTTGATGGAATTTCTGATATGGATGCACTATCATACTTTCAAATTGACATTATATTTTTTGTAATTCCAAATGTTGACCACATGGTTATTGTGCTTATTTCTCATAATTCTATCATGCCAAGTTTTCTTACTTTTGACTTGATGAGTGCTTGTATTTGTTTAAGTGTTGTGATTGTCTTCTGTTAGTCTTATTGTCGGGCAACGGATGGCAGCGATTGTAAAAACACTTTGCAAGTTAATTTTTTAGTTGCTGACAGTCCCGCATCCATGGGTAAAGTGACATGGGTGTAGAATTGCTCGACATCTAGCAATAAACTCCGCTCAAACCGGTGCTAGAGACTGTCTTGAAGTTACTATGAGGATTATCAAAGCTCATGTTTGAAGGCCTCAAGGTGACTAAGATGAAGAAAATCAATAAAAGCATTGTTGCATTGTTTTGTTTTACTATGTATTTGTGTAAGAAAAGTTTTCTCGTGTACATTTACTTCATGTCCCTTCATTTCTTAAGGAATCAAATACATTTTGTTTTGGTCAAAGAACACGCGCTTATGTTTACCACTACAGTCACTGTTTTATTACTCTCAATTATCCAAATTTCAAAATCATATACATTGCCATAACTTTTGCATCATTATTAATTGTCAGAAAGATTTTCAACGTTTTACTTTTCATATATGATCTATATAAAATGGTCTTAAATTTCAGCCAAGTTTTAAAATTATCAAAGCTATATCTTTATTTATTTATACTTTTAATATCAGGCTTTGATAATGGAATTGAGTTAAGCATATGTTAAATTATCTTTGAAGTAATATAACCATGCTTTGAAAGATTTGAATGGTTGTGCTTAATTATAAATTAAATATTGTAAATAAGATAAGCTTGGTCGAAGACTGTTCTATTGATTCGTGTAACAAACATTTAATTTTGATAAATTTCCCTTAATCTAAATACCTATTATAAAAACTTATGTAAAAAAAAAACTAAGAAAACTAAACAATCAAAAATATCGAAGCTGCATAATATCATGCGAATATTAAAATATTATGCAAATTAAACATACATGCAATGCTTGTAGAAAACTTACAATATTCCGTCCGAAAATAACGGCAAAATTTATCTTACGGGAGATTCCTCTTGGTGCATTGTTTTCTTTATCTCGGGTGTATTTATGGAAGTTCCAAATAAATTGATATGTGTGAACAAAATACCAACAAATTTTGAAAAAGTCGTTGCTAATAGTTGATCAATAAAGTAAATCAGATTCAAAACTTTACCTAAACCAAGGATGTGTTAGGACCTATGTGCATTTATCAAGTTCTGTTCGTTTTGGAATATTGTCATCGGATTACTCCACTTCCATTTCACATTATCGATCTCATTACTTATCTTTTTCAAATTTGAATTAAAGGTAAAGTAACTGATGCAACAGACTTTAAAAACAAACTACGGGAACTTTGGTTTAATCTTTACCCACGGTCAAGCAGCACTGGATCCCTACTTGATAGTAGTGGATTTGAACATGCCATGGTTGGAGAAATCAGAGATAAAGTTTCCGGATTCCATAGTTGGATTCAGTTTTACTTAGAGGAAAAGAAAGGCAACATCAACTACCTTGGATGGGTGTCAAAAGCCGAAGTATGTTTCTGTATATAAATACTATATTAAGTATCGACCATGCACTTAAGCTATTACGTTAGTTGCTAGGCTCTTGGAATCTACGCCTTAAATTCCTTTAGGAGACTTTCAAGCTAACATATGTGTAAACGTCCTTCATATTAATCCAAATATACACTAAAAATCGTGAGGCCTGTTTTAAAAGTTATTTTTCCTTTATATCTCAACAAATATACCGTTTAACTTTTTGTTTTCAAGGCCCGCAAAAAATTAAACGAATTCTAATAAAAGTGTTTATTTTCGTGGGATGGATTATTTGCGATTGCTTTAGTTTCTCAAATAAATACATACTTTGCAGGGCGCAATAATAAGGCAAAAATTGTTTCAATTTTAAAATTTCATGGTGTATTAACTTCTTTAAAGTAATCGAAAAATCGCGAATGATAGAAATGCACTTTGTATAAACATTATGTACATCATCAGTAATTTCGGTATTTTGTTACAGTGTTCCTTACCAGTGGGCCGCTTCCTCTGCTGGTGGACTGTTAGTCGCTAAGGGCTCACCAACCCAGTAGCTAGTTACTCGGTTCTGGCCTGGAAACTTTCAAAATTTAACGAACTTGCAATATCATGAAGCTATTTTTTGTGCATTGCCAGGTTGAATTGTAACAATATGCTAGCTACACCATGTCGATAGCATAAAATAATTTAAAAAATACTCAAAGAAGCAGAATTATTGACAAATTATATAGATTTGAATTATGAACAGTTGGGAAATATTTTCCAAGATCTTTCTTAAGGGAGTTCAGCCAATTAAACTTTCTAGTGACAAGTATTTAACAGATATGTTTACATTGTTTATATATTTCAGCCTGAAATGATTGGAGCTAAGTTTACATGGTATGGACAAATGAAGTCAAAAGGTTCCTTCTTCATGCGGACGAGCCCAGAATTTGATTTAGCCTTGTATTCAGTATGTGCTCTTACTAAGCCAAATGCCATATGTTCCTTTACAATGGAAAATCACAACGTCAGGATACAAACATGGGATATCGGCCATAAAGTTGGGGCACAGATAGGTTCAGCTTATCCAGCTATCTAAAGTCCCAGCGCTGGACTCCGAAGTCTTTGCAAATAAATAACTAGAAAATAAAATTTTGAATAGCAGTTCCTCGTTAAATTCAGCCCCACTACTTATGAAGAAGCAGTCTGTAAGTCCATTTTTATACAAGGAGGAAAAATTCTCTAGGAATGTTACAGATGTACGAAAATGTTTCTATACATTCAATTGTTGTTAGGAATTAGCGTTTATGTTAATACGATTAGGTAGAGCTGTTTATCTGGTACACTTCTTATTTTTTACAACTGGTGCATGTTTCCTGATTACAGTCATGGATTTCATTCTTCCAATCTACAACCAAAAGATCAAGGATCAAAGTAGTGTAGAAAGAAAACAACTTATCCCTGTACACTCTGAATGTTAACTTTACTTGCCGATGTAGTTTCATTTAAGGATGTTCGCTGGTCAATTTTAAAATAACAAGGATTTCGAATAAATGTGATTTTTTGTTAGAAAATTGTAAAAGAAGTAAGTTAAGCCAAAAAATTGATAGGTTACCGATGTAATTATTTAGATCCTAGTGTATGGAAAAATGGCGGGAAACTGAACTCCTCTGCATTTTTCATAGGTTAAACAGGAGGACTGTTTACTAGTATTCAATAATGAATGTGACAAAATAGCACCAACTGAATACAATTTTGTCAGCATGCTCCAAAAAGTGTATAGGATGAAATAAAGGAAAAAAATTAGGGGTCATCGGGCAAAAAATCATAAGCTTTTCAATGGATAAAACCAGAGAAGTCCGAAAATCTGACAGAAATACATAGACATGACCAGCGAACATCCTTAAGTTGATGTTGAAGCAATTCTGATTACGCTTTTGAAACCTGAGTTTATCTTTATCTTCATGGATATATGACGATATATTTTTTGATTCCATCAATTTTGGCGACAAATATTTCATATAATTGTCCTTAATTTGTTCTTAGCCAGCCAATTCTTATGATTTTTACCTGCATTAAAGAGACATAATATTTCCGAAATGGCAATTTGCAGAACTAAAATTTCTGCAATTCTGAAATGTTTTAGTTCCCAACGGGTATAATCAAACTGTCGTACAGTAATTTGTTGACAAGCCAAAATTTTTAACACTACCCTGTATTTCTGTCATGTAAGGCTCACCTCCCCGAATGAATATTACTTTAAGACCCTTCATATATTTTCTGCCAACTCTTTCAAATGCTTTCTAAAATATTTTTACAACCATCGTATATTGTCTAAATGTGTCTCTTTATAGTTTTTCTATTAGTGTGGAATCTGTTGGAATCTGTTGGATTTCTCAATGACAGTATAATTACGAAGGAACAAAGTAGGGGTATATAAAAAAACGAAATCGAAAGATATGCATGGCTTAAACGGGAACATAGAAAAGCAATGACGTTAGCACCTAATGTCACTCCCGGTTTTTATGGGAGTTCACACTGTCAGTGCTTTAGCTTTTCGTATTGTCTTGTATATCATATTGTAACATTTTAGTTTTGTCTTCGTGAGAGATGTTTGTGCTACCGATTTGTCCTTGTGATTGTTTCCATACTATAGAGATTTACAAAAAGCTTTTCAAAATTTCACCATGATACTGTTTGAGGGTTAGAGAAGCAACATGTATCATGGATCACATTGGTGTTTGTGTAAGGGTTAGAAAATGACATTAACCAATCCGCTACCAAAGAGACCTTTCAAAACACTTTATGCCTTACTGATAGTGTGACGGGTGTCGCTAGCAGGACAGGACATGCTTACCCTTCCGGAGCACCTGATGTCACTCCCGGTTTTCATGGGAGTTCACACTATGAGTGCCTTAGTTTTTAATGTCTTCTTTTTATTTCCGTGCATTGTAGCTGTCTCACGTCCTTGTTTTGTCTTTGTTTTTCTCTGTTACCGTTTTTGCCATGTCTTCGGATTTCGATTTTTGTGGTCTTTTCTTCCCTTGTTCCTTCGGTATATTACTGCCGTTGTTAGACAGCTGCAAAATACAGAAATAGAACAACACATTCAAAACCTTCAATTCTTATCCTTTATATTAATACATGGTGACTGAAGAAATCAAACTCAGATGTTTATCTTATCACTACTGGCCAGTTGGGGATCAAATTGATACTACCCGTAAAAATGAGTAATCTAACGACTTCAGTGAATATAACAAAGGTCACCTATTTCCAAATCATTTCCATTTGACAAAACATATCATAAGTAAAATAACAAATAAAATGAAATCATGTTCCGAAAACATGCAGTTTATTAAGACCATAATTCACAAAAAAAAAAACAAAAAAAAAAAACGCTTTTTACGTATCTAATGCAATGTTAAGTGTAGTGTGTACTCCAATATGTATGTCACTGTATTGATTGAAGAGGTAAAAGACTGAGACAAAATTCAAAAACATAAAAATATTATTTGTTCTAGAATAACAGATGTAGAGAAATAACTATCATTTGCAAATCTTTGATTATCAAATTTCCTCAGACTAAAGCAGAAGCATTAAATTGAAAGTTTATCACTTTCGATAGTATAGAATTGATTACTTTGACATGACAAAATAGTCCCCGTAACCAAATTCTATATGACTTGAGACGTTTTTACATAAATTAATGTTAATTTCATGAGTTGCTTTCCAATATTTTTAGACCAAAAAAGAAATAAAAAATCTGAACAACAGTAACAGTAAGATACAGTAAGATAGTTTATAAAACCTCAATATGACAACCAAAAGCTATGGCTCATCTGGAAAATATTAAAAAAAAGTCCTGTTCACAAATATTAAATTGTTGAGTTTTAATTTGTGTAAAAGTTCCTTTTATTAAGAAATATTAAAATATCGAAGTAACTGTTAATTTTTTTCTGCATATGCGCATTTCGACATTTTATGTCTCATCAGTGCAGATCAAACCAAAACATTTGGAAGTCCACAAACCGAAAACTTGTAAAAGCTGATAGAGAACAAATAACAAAAAACCGAAAACATGTTTATAAAACTGATAAAGAACAAATAACCAAAAAGACCTGAACAGAAAAGCCAAAATTCATCTTAGGACAGAGCTATGCATGAGGGAGATACTCCATAGTTTTAAACAAAATTTTGCGAAATGACTCTCTTCTACTAGCTGCTGGAATTAATACTGACCAATGAGATTTAGAATTAAAGGAAACATTCTAACAATTACATACGCACTATCATAAAAAAAAATGAAAGAAAACAACTAAAATGCTGACATCTGTTTTTTTTTATCATTAACTCTACAAAATCCACTTGACAAAATAACAAAAGACAGAAAACGCAGTACTTTAAAGATCTTAAGATGACAATTTCGACACTTTTTTTCTTCAGCGCAGAGAAACATCAGGGAGAACTTCAATTATAAAGCTGATAGACAACAAACATAAAAAAACAAAAACAAAAACAAAACAAAAACAAACAAAACAAAACAAAAAAAACAAAAAACAAACGAAAAAAAAAGAAGAAAAAGACAAAAAAAAAAACAAAAAAAAAACAAAACAAAACAAAAACAAATACACACACAAAAAAAAACAAAACAAAAACAAACAATAGCAAAATCGTTTTTCGGACTTATATCTCGAAATCTGACGATAATGGTAATCTTAGTACTAAAAATTAATAACAACAGTGGTGACCTCTAAAAAATATCAATGTCCTAATGTAGAGAGAACTATTCTTTCTTCTACTACTTATGGAGTGTATGTTTCTCAGTTGATTCTTGACACGAGATCTAGCACCAGATAATTTCACAGATGTCACTCTCAGTTTCACTGGAGTTCACACTGTGAGTGCCTTTGTTCTGAATGTTGTGGTTTCTGGTTCTGTGCTTTGTGTCTGTCTGGCGTCAGTGTTTTTGTGTCTAACGTCATTGTTTTCTGTGTTCTCGTTTTTGCCCTGTCTTTGGACTTCGATTTTTGTGAATTTCACCCCTTTGTTCCTTCGGTATTCTACTGCCGTTGTTTCAATTGGCCTTGCACATCGATGTAACTATCTCCGTAGCAGCCTTATCAATAAAAAAAATTCTGATTCGTACGATCATTAAAAAAGTACGGAAATTCCATTTTAAAACAAATTCGAAAGTAAGGCCCAAACTGTGATAAAAGATTCTTTTTACTCTGTACTTTGATCGACACTTTTTTCATTTTCTTCGACCTTCAATAGAAATTGCTGTTGAATTGCTACCGACCACTAACGCAATGGAAAAAGGAGATCGGTGCGCCGTTAAACCAATTTAACACACCACTTTTTAAAATGCCTGTGGCAAGTCAGGACCATTACGATTTACTTTTTAGCTCACCTGGCTAATGCCAGGGTGAGCTTCTGCCATCACTTTTCGTCCGTCGTCCGTCCGTCCGGCGTAAACTTTTCATTCAAAGATCTTCTCCTCTGAAACCACTGGGCCAATTGAAACCAAACTTGGCCACAATAGTCCTTAGATGGTCCCCTGCAAAACACTTGTTTTTCAGATCTGCGCGATATCCAAGATGGTCGCCAGCGGGGATCATAGTTTTAACATTGGACCCTATGGGAAAATACTTTCAAAGATCTTCTCCTCTGAAACTACTGAGCCAATTGAAACCAAACTTGGCCACAATAGTCCTTAGATGGTCCCCTGTCAAAAAGTTGTTTTTCAGATCCGCGCTATATCCAAGATGGCCGCCAGCAGGGATCATAGTTTTAACATTGGACCCTATGGGAAAACACTTTCTAAGATCTTCTCCTCTGAAACTACTGAGCCAAGTCTTGGCCACAATAGTCCTTAGATGGTCCCCTGCAGAAAACTTGTTTTTCAGATCTGCACTTTATCCAAGATGGCCGCCAGCGGGAATCATAGTTTTAACATTGGACCCTATGGGAAAATACTTTCAAAGATCTTCTCCTCTGAAACTACCGAGCCAATTGAAACCAAACTTGGCCACAATAGTTCTTAGATGGTCCCCTGGGAAAAAGTTGTTTTTCGGATCCGCGCGATATCCGAGATGGCCGCCAGCGGGGATCATAGTTTTAACATTGGACCTTATGGGAAAATACTTTCAAAGATCTTCTCCTCTGAAACTACTTGGCCAATTGAAACCAAACTTGGCCACAATAGTCCTTAGATGGTCCCCTGCCAAAAAGTTGTTTTTCAGATCCGCGCTATATCCAAGATGGCCGCCAGCAGGGATCATAGTTTTAACATTGGCCCCTATGGGGAAACACTTTCAAAGATCTTCTCCTCTGAAACTACTGAGCCAATTGAAACCAAACTTGGTCACCACAATAGTCTTTAGATGGTCCCCTGCAAAAAAGTTGTTTTTCAGATCCGTGCTATCTCCAAGATGGCCGCCAGCAGGGATCGTAGTTTTAACATCGGACCCTATGGGAAAACATTTCTGAAATTTTTCAGCCAATTGGAACCAAACTTGGCCACAATATTCTTTAGGTTGCGGCCCTGCAAAAGAGTTGTTTTTCAGGTCTTTGCTTAATGCAAGATGTCTGCCAGCGGGGAACAATTTTAACATTTGACCCATTGGGAAAACATTAAATATCTTCTCCTGAAATTACATAGCCAATAGTGAAAACATACTTGGTCACAACGGGCCATAGTTGTTCCCGTTTGAAAAATTTGCCTGGCTTGTCTGCATGGCACTCAAGATGGCCCCAGTGGGGAACATAGTTTAACCTTCAGACCTATTGGAAGCCTGTCGGAAAGCATTTAAAGATGTTCTCCTCTGAAAATATTTAGTCAATTAGAACCAAAATTAGACTCACTGTCCCCTTCAAGAAAGGTGACAGAAGAACTGCACCCATCCAAAATAGCTGCCAGTCTGGAATACAGTTTAACTTAAGATAATATATCATCAATGTCTATTAACAAATTTGAAAATAATGCCCTTAAAACATTGGGATTATTTTAACTGCATAAATCAGCCGTGGCCCAGGTGAGCGATACAGACTCTTGAGAGCCTCTTGTTTATGGTTTCACCAGAAGACAGAAGACCAAAGACACTACATGCTCACAAAACACACAAACACTACATATACAGCAAAAAGACCTAAAACACTAACAGTGTAAACTCTCCAAAAAGAAAATAATAAAAAAAATAATAAAAGAACAAAAAACAATGACATCAGGTGCCCGGAAGGGTTAGCATATCCTGCTCTGTATGCAGCATCCGTCACACGGTCAGTTGTTTTTGGTCAAATGTTTTTGAAAGATATGTTTGGTAACTGATTGGTTATTGTCATTTTTTTTACCCAGAGACTAAACCATTTAAACCATGGTACATGTTACTTCTCTAACCCTCAAACAGTACCAAGGTAAAAGTTTGAAAAGCTTTTTAATCACTATTTTACGAAAGGATATGGAGTAAATGAACATGAGACCATAACACAGATGTTAACTCCAACTGCAATAATTTTAATGAGCTTTGTGGCCATTTCGGAAATGAATTCCTCATCAGCAGCACTAGAATCCAATCATAAGAAATCCATAATTTCAAAAAATATTTAAAATACATAAAACCAAACGAAATCCGAATAATCAGTAATACCAAATATAGCTAAGGACAAAACTACGATGGAGGGAGTTAATCCTTTAGAATTTACATAAATTTAGATAATTGAAATTGAACAAGGTGTACACTTGAGATATTATCTCAAGTACAAGTACTCCATACGTTAGTATTCCAACATTGATAAGGTCAGATCTGTACCACAAATTGTGTTTGTACCTCAATTTGATAGGAGAGTTTAAATCCAGGAAAAGATAACAGTTTTTGAAAAGGGCTATATTGACATGCATTTCTGTTGTCCCTTTCATCTCATTTGAATCGATTTATTAGATTTAGATTTAAACCAGTAATAAGGTTCAAAAATGACTTTATTTGAAAACAAATAATGAGCTTCAAAATAAAGTTTTTCCTGCAATGAAAGTGTTGAAAAACAGTTAATATGTTGTAAACATATTTTATTTGTTCGCAAATGCTTTACGATATTGATTAATCTTTGACACATACTGAGGTGCAAATTATTGGAAAGATCTTTCCCCGTGGTAGATTACGTAAAATGTATAACTCAATGTAATATATAAACACATTTTCAGATGCAGTTTTTTTTTTAAATAAAAATGTTACTGTCATCCTAATATTCTGCTAACTGTGCTCAGATGTTCGGAGTAGTTCTAGTAATGTATGCTTTTTGTAGCATAGCCATTAATTGAAGCAAATGCATTCTTTTTTTTCTGAACAATGCTTTAAGGCATATGCAATTTATTTGACTTCAGGCAAGAAACTCAAAACATCCAAAATATAGCCGAGAAGATTATCAAACCATTATTAAGCCAAAAAATTCTACCATGGAACAAAAAGAATCGCTACCACTATGCTTGAAAGAGGTACATGTATGAACATGATGAAATATTGAGCAGCTTTAAACTAATTTTACACCATCGAAAGTCATCGTCGTTCAATGTTTCAGGAATTTGATACGGACAATAAAGGAAGGTTTCAGTCCATCATGTCATGGCATTTAAGAACAAGTGACCTTGATCTACTCCGCAAATGCACATCCTTTTTTCAATAATTTTGATAACAGGTATCTAATCTACAGATTCAGGTCAAGATATTTCCATTAATCCAGTGCAGAAAGGCACAACCTTTTATGTCGCACGTTTTGACATGGCAATAAGGTATCAGGTTCAAAGCAAGTTAGAGGTTCCTTAAGATGTGCATGATGTAGTTTCTGTGACAATATGTGCAACAATAGTTTTATCTAGTATAATATATTCAATTCAATTCTAAAATATCAATCTGACTCTGTTTAGATTTCAAGAAGGGAGTCATTGTTGATACCTCATGTTTGAAGCTCATTCTTGAAGGCCCAATGGCTGAAGCTCCTTTTTAAGGCGTCATGGTTGAAGCTCATTGTTGAAGGCCTCATGGTAAAAGGTTATTCTTGAAGGCCTTTTGGTTGAAGCTCATTGACGAAGGCCTCATGGTTAAAGCTCATTCTTTAAGGCCTCATGGTTGAAGCTCATTGTTGAAGGCCTCATGGTTAAAACTCATATTTGAAGGCCTCATGGTAAAAGCTCATTGTTGAAGGCCTCATGTAGAGACTTTGTCTCATGTGCATTTACGCCATATCTATTCTTTTTTATCATGCGGCCATTTAAGGAACAGACGCATTTTCAGAGCAACTGCATCCGACATCTAGCAATTAATTCCTCTCAAACAGGTGAGAGGGGCCATCTTGAATCGACTACATATATGAAGTACGAGCAAAGCTCATTTTTGAAGACCTCATGGTGACTTCAAGATGAATAACAACAACAAAAGCGTTGTCCCATTGCTTGGATCCACCATGTATTCGTAGAGACGTTGTCTCGTGTGAATTCACTCCCTATCCTTATCTTGTTTATTGAATGTTAGAACTGTCAGTTATGCCAAAAACGTTATGTTTTTTTTACTTGAAAACTGTGTCTCGGAAATGACTTTTATGTAGTTTTGTTTGTACATTTATTGTACATTTTTATATGGTTTATAATGGTACATGTAATCATATGTTAAACTGAAAGACATAGACAACACTAGTTTTTTTAGACATTTAATATATACATTGTTTTATACAGAATATGATCTTTTAATTAAAGTGCTTTACTCACAGTTCAAAGAAAAAAAATAGTTGCAAAAATTCATACCGACAAAATGGAAGTGCATGTTATCTGTACATCTTTCTCTACTTTTGAAGTTTATCCATGATGAATTCAAACATTGGGTGAACTGTCATTCGCATAAAGTGTATCAGAATAAAGTTAAAAACCTTGTTACTTGAACATCATATACAACTCTGTATTTGGTTTCTATTCTGAATTACTTTCGTATTTGCTAAATAAATGCCCTCACAATGTAATTTTTATGCTCAGCATTTCCATAAGTTCCGTTTCAAATCCTTCATTTAAATCGTTATTTCAACTGTTGTCTTAGGTCTTGAAATCAAAATAAAGTGCGTTCTACATCACTACAGATATATGTCTTGTACCTAAGGGCACAAAATGAACGGCGAATAATCATTCACGTTTTGTAATTTTCTAGCAACTGTCGCCTTTGTTGTGCGTAATTGTTCAACAATTTTCTTCAAACCATTTTCTTCTGCATAATGTATCGCTGTTTTTCCAGAACAATCCTTTTTGTGAATGAATGCACCCTTTCTGATCAAATATCCAACAAATTCAAGCATTCTGTCATCTTCCTGAGTGGTCCTTTTGCATAAAGTTATTAAAGGGGTTTCTCGATTATTATTTCTGCAATTGACATTGATGTTTTCATCAATCAGAATTTGGCATGTTGTAAAGTCGCCATCTGATAAGGCATCATATAACTGTTCCAAATCAGTAAACGGCGAGTACTTTGTATCGCTTAAGAGTTTCCTCACTTTTCTTATGCTATTTCGTAGCCTTCCCATCCTTGTCATGTCTGTCGGTGGAATGATATCTGTCCGTTTGCACATCAACTTTGTAAAGTCCAAGTCACGCAAGTGTAACCATGGAATCCAGACAAACTGAAACTAAGAAGTAAATACAGGGCAGGTGAAATAATGGGAATGGACTAACACCTTTCTACACGAGCGACAACTTGTCACTTGTACAGATAACCTTGACGATTTGTCTTGAGTGAGAATGAAAAAACAAAAACAAACGTTTGAATATCACAGTAGAAAGAGGAAAATTGAATCGAAATTTTTCCGTTCTTTGAAGTAATTGTATACAGACTCCCTAATTGAAACAGGTATTTACTGTTCAGTGATTAAACGAGAGAAGGGTTGGTATACATGCTTATCGTTCTCAATCGCACTAGCAGGAAAAACAAACATTGCGCAAAGGATCTGTCTCCCTCGTTACTAAGAATTTCGAATCAATTCAATTCGAAAATAAATTACCTAACCACACATGATGTCTACGATGTCAAAATCTGTTGTAGGGTCATCTGTTAGTCCGAAATCTAAAACAATAAACTGTTTGAAGTTTTGAGGTTCTATTTGTCAGATAATATCTTTATAGAAAAACCTCTGTAATTTGCCTCAAAAGTCAAATTACAGACACATTTAACAGCACTTGATAATTTGACAAATAAAATAAGAACTTCGGCACATTTTGATGGCCAATTGTTACTGATGAAAACGGGATTGACTTAAAGTACATTATCACCAGACTTGTTTTGCAACACATTTTACAACGTGATAAACAGTGATTCAGAGGATACGCTCAATGTGAAATTAAAATACGTGTTATTTCAAGATAGCATGTTAACGATTTATTTAAAAAAAAAAAACTTTAGACGATTCACACAAAGACTCTTATGTTTGGCTATTGTACAGCAAATGAGTAGGCCAGGTATTGGAAATTCTGTGGGCTTTACTTGTTTTTTTTGTTCTTTTATCTTTTTAAATTTTGATATTATTGCACCTTTTAGAAATTACCAACTTTTACTTCTAGATTTATACTAAGTTCAATTCTTTAATGTAATACTTCCGGACATGTCTCTGTACTTAGAATACAATTGTATGATGAGCTTAAAATTGGTAGTTTATTTCTATTCAAATTTTAATCCAGCAAAACAAACAAATTTGCAAATTTCACTCTTCGTACATTTTTACCTATCATAAGAAAAAAAAGATTTTGAAAAAAAAAACAATTAACACAAAATGTAGACTTATGTTAACTTGATGTTTTGTCGTTTATTTTTAATTGGCTCCCTGATAAATGCATTCTAGTCCTCTTTTTGAAGCTTTGGAAAAGGAAGCATATACATTGTAACAACAGGTCTTGTATAATTCAGATATCATGTTTGATAAGGATTTAAGAAAATTTAAAACTAACATTCATTTGTTTAGTACGAAAATGCCAATTTATTATGCCAATTTATTTGTTATTGATAAAAAGAATAAATTTAGATATTTTTAATTCTTTTCATTACTTCATGCATTCATGCATGCATTTACAGAAATGAGTGAAAAAAATCATAATATTTACAAAATAGAAAATGTGTTCAGGAATATGACACGTGTACTTCTTCTACCATTCCTGTTCTCAATAACAGTCGATGCATCTTCCAAACACACATTTTTATACAAAATCTTCTTGTGTAAATTTTCACTAAATATACAAAGTCAACATCTGCTCTATAAGACAAAGTACTTTTCTCCAAATTCTTTATCATTTCAAACTATCTTGCATTACAGACAACAGTCAATGTAAAAAAGTTCGGAGAGGAATAACATTCTTTTAACATGACTGAAATTGATTGGACTGAAAAAAGGGGGAATGTGTTATTCAGTAAATTACCATTCATTTACAAAAAGTGGTTAAAAACTAATGTGTATGACCCACGAATTCCATGTATAGCGCATTGTAATGAATGAAAAATAATTTCGACATTTTGTCCCTATAAATGATTGCCAATGAAAAGATGCATGCACCCTGCCGGCAAGTCTTGTGCTTGGGCAAGATATGCTTTCCCTCCCAGAGCATCTTATAGTGCTTGTTTTGGTTCAGAGTTCTAATAGAATATTCATTCGGGTGCTCTTTTCAGATCTGGTTGTTTGCTGTATCTGTTGTCTTCCTTGGTTATTCCTTTGTTGTGTTGCCTCTATATTTTTTTGCAGTTGTTTTATGCACAGATTGTTTACAAAATGCATTTAACAGTGATGTTCATGTTGATTTCTCTAGTAGCATCATTATCTGTTGTAGTGTGTAATATTTAAATACACATTGTACAACACGTGATATATTGACAAATAAAGTAACACCTTCCTACACATTTTGATAGCCATTTGGGACTATTGAAAACAGGATGGACCTAAAGTACATTTACACCAGACTTATTTTGCATCACATTTTACAATGTAGTAAACCAAGACCGAGAGAAAACGTGATGGACTTGAAGGTCATGAACACCAGACTTATTTTGCAACATATTTTACAACGTGATGAACAGTTAATCAGAGGGTACCCTCAACGTGCAATTGAAACACGTGTTATTTGAAATTAAGATGTCTAGAATTAAAAAAAAACGAAGAACGAAGAACGGCACTTACACACACAACCGAATAATTACATGGAAATAAACGGTAAATTCGCAAATGAGCTAATTTGCTCGAAGAAAAAAAAATAATAATAGAGATTAACAAACGAACAAGAAAAAACAAGAACAAAAAAAAATAAATAAAAAAAAATATAAATAAAAAAAAAACAAAAAAAAAAAAAAAAAAAAAAAAAAAAAAAAAAAAAAAAAAAACAAACAAAAAATAAATAAATAAAAATAAGGTTAAATAAACAAAACAAAACAAACAAACGAACAAGAAAAAAAACACACAACAAAAACAAAACAAAAAGCAAATAAAAAAACAAAAAAACACAGGAACCATATTCTGACTCTTTACGAAAGTTTGAAGTTATAAGTCCAATTACCTGTATACAATTCTACTTTATAAAAGTAAGTTAAAGTTATGGTTATTTTCATGATTATGTGCCACTAATTTTTATTATTGAAATAAATGTCCTTCAGTGGGGGATTGTTTTGATATGACAGTATCTAGATTTTTTTTTCTAAAGTTGGTAGACGTTGAAATTCAATATAACGTCATTATGTGGGTCTACCATCTTAAGTTAAAGTTCAGTTTCTAATTTTGCTCTGGCCAAGTAATTTGTGGTGACCTAACTTCAATAAGAATCGGTGCCACTTTGAAAAAAGTATATCTATGAAACATGTCTCAAAAACTAATACATCAAGGGTACATCAAAGGTATGTTTAATCACTGTTGTCACTAAATAATTTTTAGTGTCATCACCATGATTTGTAACCGTGAAAATGTTTCTATTTCACAGATAAGAAAATATATCTTTGGGTAGTTCCAGAGTTTATTACCGGACTGACAAACATCGACTGTGACAAAACCGGACTTTTCACTGAGAGTGTGACAGGTGCCACGCGTGCAGCAGATCATGCTTTCCCTTCCGGGGTTATACCTTTTTTGTAGGGGTTACACTGTTAATGCTTTAGTTTAAGTTTTTTTTTATTTTGCCTTTCTAATGCTTTCTCAATTCGTGTTTGATATGAACTGCTGTGATTTGTAATTTTTCATTTTGGCATTCCCCTTTTCATCACTTTTGCTTCGGTATACGTTTGCCGATGTTTTCATAACTTTTGATGTAACTTTCTATCGAACGCCCTCGTCGTTCAGTGTTTCTTTTAGAGGCACTCTACGTTGAATCTTACTGAAAAGCCGCCATATTCAAAAATCTTGCTCTCAATAATTCTCTTTATTCAAAAATCTTGCTCTCAATAATTCTCTTTATTAAAAGAACTGTGAACCATCCTAATCCTGACTGATATACAGGTCTAAAATCTTATCAATACAGGAACTAGGTCATAGAAGTTATAAGATTATGGACTTATTTGCTTCGTTTGTCTGGCTAAATGAAATAAATTCTGAGACGAAAAGAAATCTATCAATGCGTAGAAAGGTTGAAGTCCATCAGGTCATGATATTGAAGAAAAAAAAAAAACAGAAATCTCGATCCTCTCCAAACACGTTAGTTTAAGGGATAAAAAGACTTTTTCAATGTTTTGGTCACAGGTATCTATTAAATCTTTATTATTACAAATATTTTTATACTTCAGTTAAGAAAAGCAAACATTATCATTGCTCTTGTCCAGTCATGACGATAAATAGTTCAACAAAAAGGTATCAGTTTAAAGCTCAAAGCAAGTTAAAGGTGCATGTGGGCATGATGTCATTTCTTTAAACTGATATGCAACAATAGTGGCTTTATATCTAATGTAATGAATACAATGCAACATGCAACATGTTTTAATCGATGCAAGTTCATTGTCAATTAAACATCTAATTAACAAGCTCGTTCTGACGGAATCATCAGTAGAGTTCAAGCCCGAAAATAGAATGGAAAAGTAAACTTAGTAAAACAAGAATAATGTCATAAAATAATAAAACAAATATAGTCTGGTAAGTATGTCAATACATGGCTTTTATAGACCTGATTAGAGTATATTGACCTCAGACTGCGTCCTCTGTTAATATGGTCTTATCAGTTGAGATATAAATCCATATATTGACATCATCTTCTGGCTATATTTTTTATAATGTTACAAGTGGCATTTGATCTGTTGTCCCCCGCCCTGCTTTCCATTGGTCAACAATGTCACATGGTTACGCATAATAATCTGTTTTTTACGATTTCGAGATGTTTCGGCCTTAAAATACTTCGGCCATGTACAATTACGGACCTGGACGTTTCGGCCATGACATAAATATGTTCCGTTTGAAACCTGATTTACATTAATAATATAAATTAAGCTAAAACATAAGAGACTAGTGATGGATATCGGAGGTTTGTTAACTGTCAGTATTACCAAGTACATGTATCAATCTTAGACGGTTGCAGAAACTGCTGTTTGCCTTAGTTTAGGCTCAGGCTGGGGATTAGATTAAGAAGTGTGTACAATTGACAACCGTCATTTATTTTTAAAAAGAATGCTCAAAACAAGTTCAAAGAATTTATTTGGGAACAAATCTGGAGCTAATATATCCCAGGACCAATCAAACAACCTATGAAAAACGTATCACAAATTTATTATTTTGTTTTCAAACGATTATTACTTCTATAAAAAAATCATTAAAACTATTATAATTGTTCACCAACATTTATTGTCCAATTAATAAAAATATCTGCACACTGCATAATAAAATGAAAAAGACATATACTGTTTATACAAGGACTTATATTTAGAAATATACGTCCTTGGTTTATAGTATATGACCGAAAAGAAATATGGCCAAAATGTCCAAGTCCGAAGTTACGCTATGGCCAAAATGTCCTGTTAACACGGAGGTAAAACAAATAGTTATAGACTGGGTTTCTCGGACGACAGCTATTTTATTAGACACTCAAAGCAAACTGTTGCATTCTGCCTATTGTCCTCGTGCAAAACTTCGTTAAATTTTCTCCATGTTGAAATCTGGACACCCTGTACTGTAGTTGTTTTGTCTTATTGTTGGGTTATTTTCTCAGGGGCATTCTCACGAGTTCTTTCTAGTTTTCAACATTTGATCAAGTTTCGCTAAAGTATCCTTTTAGTTTGAAAAGGGTTTTTATAGCATTTCAATTTTTGGACTCTGTGCTGTACAAGCACTGTTTTTAGTTTTAAAAGGGTTTTTATAGCATTTCAGTTTTTGGACTCTGTGCTGTACAAGCACTGTCTGCGTATAATTTTATCTGGGCTTGGGAGCATGCATAATGCAGTAGACGGTTTGCTGCAAGTGGATGTCGACTTGCATGTGTGATTTGTGTGCATGAAATTGTTATGTAAGTTTTGTTAACAGTGATGGAGAAGATACATGTAAAACATTGAATAATAAGATGTTAACAAAGATTAAAAATAAACATCTATCCATTGATGGAAACGCATCATCGAAGCAATCAGGTTTTCTTACAATACATGTTTGAGACGGCCAAATTTATACCATTTCCTTCCGTTTCCGATATGTTCCGAAGTGAGACGTCCGATATACAACCTGCGTGGATATACATGTAAATCCGCCGTTAAAAATAGTTCATGGTTAATCAGTTAATAACATTTGATTAACCTATATATATTGCAATGTTCTTTTCAAAAAGGTCTCGAGACTATTTATTAAAGATTCAATTTCAATTCGAATAAGTGTTCTACACTTACTGACGACAAACTTAATATCGTTTTAGATAGATTCAAGCCCTCGTGGGCTTGAATAAAAAAGGTTTCATGGGACCACTTAAGAACACCATAGAGAGAGGCGACAAATGTTGATATACATTTGTATTAATTGTATTCGCTATTTGAAGATGGTAATTACTCTGGTTTTTCAAGGTAGCCTAACAAAATCAATACTATTAGAATGAATGCCAATATTTTTTCTGATTCGGTCAGTGGTGTTTTTTTTCAAAAGAAACTGTTTTATACCTTCCTTTTGACTTTTTATGTTTAAATTTAAGTTAATAATGAAAGGGTATGGAGGGAATCCACATGGGACAAAGTGTACATATGAAAAAGAAAGGAAATGGGGTAAATGTCAAGGAGACAACATCCCATATCCAGGTTAAAACGACCAAAAACAAAACATCTAGGGGTCACCATATGGTCTTCAACACAGTGAGGAACCTCACACCATATAGTAAGCGCTAAATGGCCCCAAAAAAGGTAAAAAAGTGAATAAATCAATGGAAACAAACCACATCCAATAACCCAAATATCAAGAAACTAAAATTTTATAAGAAGACAAGGACAAGCCAATGACCAACATATTCCTGATTTTGGACAGGCGCAAAAATTGCAGTGGGATTAAACTCGTTTTCTTGGATCCAAACCCTCCCCTATGTGTGGTGAATGGCTAAAAATAAATACACAAAAAGACTCACAGTAAAAATCAAACTAGAAAAAAGTCCAACTTATCAAGACGAGTACCCTTACAATGAAGTACATATATACCAGCTTTCCGTCAGAGAAAGGGGTTTACTGTTCAGTTAATGCTTAAGGGATCAGTTTGCCTACGTTACAATTTTGATTCGCATTTATCTTTGTAATGAAAAAGGATACAAATCATAAATTTTTTAATGCTCTTCCCATGGTCATACCAGATTGGGATATACAAAATGTATTAAGATACTTCTTCCTGTTTACCAATTTAGTCACTTCCGGTAAATGTGGTTTTATAGAGTAATTTACTCTGTAAAAGTAGATGATATCAGTCCAAATAATGTCAATCCATGTAATAGTCCTAGCCTTGCAAGGTTATGTCCTATCTTGGGATTAGTTCTAGACTTTTAAGGATAATCGCCTGCACTGTAAAAATGTGTTTAGGGCCTTAACGTTTGCCTAAACACCATTCTTGCAACAGATTTTAAACATCATGACATGTTCTGGACCTTAACATGTTTAGTATCTAAACGTGTTAAGGAAAATGTTTACAGTCTAATCATGTTTAGGTTTTATGTGTTTAGCTTGTAAACATGCTAAGACCCCGTTTGCCTGTCATTTATCATAAATCTTATATTTTTTTAAGAGTTTGTTGGTGCATCCCTGATTTTATATGTTACTCTTGAAAATATAGACATTGGTGCTGATTAAAGCTCATAAGACTTCTCTATACAGAAATATTAACATTGCCTGAAAACTGACTGCACTAAATGACAAAATGAAAAAAGAAAACAAGCCTCAGCATCTCATCTTAAAAGCCAAGAATTTTATTTGATTCAATGAACCCATTACTTCAAGATGAAAACCAACAATATTAACCTTATTTCTTCAGAACATCTCATATCCTCGCACAATATTTAATACAGCACTAGATTTTTATAATCATTTGCGTGGTCCCTGTTTTTTTTATTATTAGTAGATAATAATAGTTTGGAAGCATAATGAAATATAACAGAATGTAGAATGCAAATCGTATATATTTATTTCAAATATTACTTAATATATTTATATCCAGCAATATAGGTCACGGAATGTCCATTAATAAAACAGCTCAAGGAATGTCCAACAGTAAAGCCCACGAAAGGCCAACATGCTAGCTCACGGAATATCAAACAAACGTCCTTGCTCATGTTAACTACAATCTTTGATGCCATTCCTACTGCCATTTCGGAATTTTTAATAAGAAGCTGCATATCAAATTGGGAATGTTCATGGTTAAGATTCAGAATCCTTTAAAGCTTCCGTAAAGTGATAACGAACATGTTGATGAAGCAAAACTACACGGGCTATTGTTTCAAACAGATTCTATAATATTATCAATCTTTGCTCCATTGCAGTGTTTGATCAGATTGGATCTCACACAAAGTTGACTTTTCTACAGCTTCTACTTGGAAACAGACAGTCTAAGACCTATACCTGAAAGCAAAAAAAGAGTAATTCAAAACAAAAGTTTAAGAAGAGTGATCATCATGGAACCTTATAATGGTTTTAAATTTAATTGCATATATATCTTAAATTAAAATTCACCAAAAAATTTACATGAAAATACAATTTAAATTAACTGTTACATTCATGTGTCATATGATATGGAACATCGGTAGATCTAAAGAGCATAAAACCGAGAATGATACAAAATGTATATTGGCCTCCCCCTTTTGTCAAAAAATATAACTTGATCAGCGTATAAATGTAAAAAAATCATTATATAAACAAAAATATTAAATTTTCTAATTGCCTCTTACCTAACCTAAGTATTTCGCTATAGATATTTCCGTATTCCATTCTGATATCTGCAAAATAAACTTTAGTTCCCTTACTTGTTTACATTATTTTTCAAAGAAAATGGCTGACCACGCTATTTCCTTTGTGTAAAATGATACCATTGGCGGGAAAGTTTTATGTGTTGTAACTCTAAACATGTAAAATGTTACATGTTCTTAGTCTAAACATGTAAAGAGTTACATGTTCTCGGTATAAACGTGATTAGGTAATTAACATGTTTAGAAATCATGTGTATAGAATTTAAACATTTTCCTAAACATGTTTAGGCTAAACATGTTTCACATGGTGTTCAGAGCCTAAACACAATTTTTACAGTGTGTTTACCGACTGTGTCAATTTATGACACTAAAAGCATTAGATTACAACAACTGTCACACATTTTGATAGCGCCATTCGTGACCGATGAAAATGGTATTGACTGAAAGTATATTATCGCCAGACCTATTTCCAACATATTTGACTCAGGGGATACGCTCAACGTGCAACAAAAACATTTGTTATTGAAAGATAGCAAAAAAAAAAATACAGCAATAAGGTATACAATAAGAAAAAAAAATCAAAACACAAACAAAACGTTTGCATAGGAGTGGAAATACTAACAAAGAACGACTCTTACAAGATTTACACAACAGAATATTGTGTATAGCAATTGTACCGCAAACGTGTAGGCCTGGTAGTGCCTTCCCTATATTCTTTGATTTTTGTTGTGCGTAAATCATCAAAACTTTGAATTGATGGCTCCTTTGAGAATCTCTCACCTCAATTTCAAGATTAATGTTAAGTTTTGTCTAAAAACAAATTTTTAAAGTGACACGTCCAGACATTTGTCTGTACTTTGAATACAATCGTATGGTGAGCTAAAATTTGTCGAGGAGGTTCTTCTCATTCAAATTTAGTCCGGCAAAAACAAATAGATTTCCAAATTTTAATTTCCTTACATTTTTAATCTCAATATCTAAGCAGCAGTGTTACCTATTATTAAAAAATAATAAAACAATAACACAAAATGTAGTCTTAATTTAAATTTGATGTTTTGATGTTTTTGATTTAACAAATGAACCATAGTCATCTTTTTGAGTTCTGGAAAAGGTATTACAAAAAGTTTTATAAATGTTTCAGTCAAAACTCATATATCATGTGTGATAAGTCCTTACATTTGGAAGAACAAAACGTCAAAATGGATAAACAGAAAATATCTAGCTGAAAGCATTCAAATGCAATGCCAAAATAGGCTTTCTACAAAGCTTTGCTTGAATTACAAGCTCATATGTTTTAAACAGATTTCCTAGAATTAATATATTATTAGCTTCTAAATGAATTCGGTTTTCGGACCACCATAAACGTTCTTGGCCTCTGGGTTGTTGAATACTATCGGGGTCTAATAGTCCAACAGTAATGGCATCGATGTAGTAGTAATGAATTATGTCTCTTCAATTCAGATAATTTCAACAAATCTAGGTGTAGAAAACCCCAAATATTGATAAATGGATTGACTTGTTCTCTAATTAACCAATCAACCTATCTTACCAGCTAGACATTTAAGTCGA
>MJUU01061409.1:148870-163556 GCA_002080025.1 Modiolus philippinarum
TTTAAATGATATTTGTTTACTAAAAAGTAATATTGGGCAAAAGAATGCAAAAACTTAGTCAAAATCGGAAATATTCAAAGATCCATTTATTTGGTCTATTTGAAAATAAAACTTTGGTCATTAAGAATATTTTAACATGTTTTATATTCAAGAAAATAGATGAAAAAACTAAATACAATGTTCAGAATTGGGAATTAAGATGCACTTCGGGTTCTTTAGACCATCAAACTTGGGCAATTTCAATGAAAATATATATATTTTCCTCAATATTTCATAGGGGTAGGGGTACGTTTAATGGCGCTATGGAAGGTATTTGGCATAGAAATTGTAAAAATTTGGGTTCTTTATAAATGTTATACAATAAGCAATCATTTCATGCATCGTTTTTATAACTAGGAAGCATTTGGTTAACATTTTGAAGCAACTGAAAGAATAACTTGAACGAAAAACGAAATTTTCCTAAATTTAGGTAGGTGGGTCTAAAAATGGGCCCTATTCCACCAGTGCGTGCAGGTTATGCTCGTGTTAACATGTTTTATTTTGAAGAGGGGATGTATGCGGACTTAAAAAAATGGTGGGGTTGGGAAGGGGGGGGGGGGGATGCACGGGGGTTATTCCAGCCCATGGACTAATATCTATTGAAAAATATAATAACAACTGCCTACACATTTTGATATTATTTGTTACCGATTGAAATAGGATGTACTGAAATTACATTATCAACAGACTTATTATACAACACATTTTACAATGTGATTAATCATGACTCAGGGGATACGCTCAACTTGCATTTGAATGTAAAAAAATGGATAACAGGAAACACCTACAATGGCTGAAAATTATAATTACATGCAACAATTTGCAAGGGAACTACACAAGAAAAACACGTATAAGACAAAAGACAAACGTAGACAACGATTGGAACGCGGGACAGCCGGACTTGATACCGGCACTAGCAAAAGCCAGCGGTAGGGTTAAATCGGTTTACGGGTACCCAAACCTCCTCTTTATCTGTCCTGTTTCCGTATAGTATAAAACATACGAATAAAACCCTATACAGGTAGACTACTAACTCCATGACCACAATCTTGAATGGAAAGAAAAAGACAATACGTAATTTTGAAAGATGGGTCAAGGGGTGCTCGCCGCTAGACTGCCGGCTAGCTCAAGGAACCTAGTCTGCTGGTAGAACACTGTCGCACCACGAAAGAAAAATCAAACTCAAAACTTCCCAAAGGGTTTGGTCAAGAATCATCACAAATTTCAGTAGACATCGGCAGTATCAGTATGTGTGCAAAATTTTCAGGTCATTAGATCTCAAAAATAATTTAACGGATGCAAGCAGAATATTTGTTTTTACTCAACGCTTGCCATATCTGTCGAATATGTTGTATGAAAGTCTCCGTGCATGAAATACACATCAAAGTCAATCAAGACCCCATAGTCCGTGATTTGAAAAGAAATTGTGCCACTTTGAAAATTTATTTTAAACATCATATTCAAGATATTTATTTACAAACGAGCAAATTTTCAAAAGGACAAATTTCTTGTATCACGGGAACTAATATCGAATTCTGAATTCTAATTGATTCAACGCCTGGATACATGAACATATAAAATAAAGGACAAATTGTCTTTTATGGTTCTTAATGTTTGAGCAACTGTCTGTAAGACTTTCTTCTAACTTTCCTCCCTTGCTTAATCTGCCGCTTTTTCCATGATGTATCTTTTTTGGTGGAAATGCTTCCTTACTTATAAAATAACAAACAAATTCAAGAGCTATAAATTTTGGACAAAAGTATATTTTCCTATGTATTCCATGTAAAACTACATTCTTTCAAAAAAATATTATTAAGCTATTTCTTATTCGAATTCTATGAAATATCCACCATTAATCTAAGAATATTATGAAGTTTATTTTGGCAAAACAATAGTTGTTCCGGGTATAAATCATATTTCTTTACAGTCGCAAGGCAAAAACTGGGTTGACGGGTATGCTTATGAAACTCCTCCTAATTGTGTAGGTGAAGCATCAAGTGGTAGCGAACAAAGATATGGAAGAATAGCAGGACCTAAGTTACCGAAAGAAAAATTGCACAGAAACTCCGATAAAAATCTGAACAAAAACTTCAATTAACACTGAAATTGTTTCATTTACACCCTTTTTGAAAATCAATAAGATAATCGTGCTAATTATATGTTAGACTTTTTGTCAGTTTGACTTTGTGTAGGAAGGTGTTGGTACATCAGCATCTCCTACAGTTTTCATTTCAAATAACTCTTCAAACCATTGTTACTTCGAAATAAAATAATCAACAAACAGAAATTATTTGTGGAAAATATGGCAACGATACACAGACTCAGAAAGGCAGCGAAAAACGTAAGAATGAACAATCCAAGCTATTTGCCGTTTACTGAAAAAGAGCAGTTATACAATGCTTTATATGATTGCGATTTTGAAACATGCCGCATTCTGATTGACGGAAGCATCGATGTCAATTGCAGAAATAAGAATCAAGAAACCCCTTTGATAGCTGTCTGTAAAAGGGCAACGCAGGATGACGACATAATTCTTGCATTTGTTGGATATTTGATAAATAAGGGGGCATTTATTCACAAAAAGGATAGATCAGGGAAAACAGCACTGGATTATGCAAAGGAAAATGGCTTGGACAAAGTCCTACAACAATTACGCATATCCAAGGTGGCAATTGCATGGAAATTACAAAGCGTTAATGGTAATTCACCCTTTATTTTGTGTCCGTAGACATCTCTTTGTTATGTTTTGTGATGTAAAACTTGCTGTTTTTTAATTTTAAGACCTGGCAAAATTACCACAATATTAATGAAGATCAAGGAATTTGAGACTGGAAAAACTGTTTAATTATGAGTATTTGTACAGGCGAAAAATCGAGCAAAACAACAAAAACAAAGTAATTGTTTTATCACATCAATTCGGAAAGAAAACTCATAACAGTGGAGTGAGTCAATTTGGGAAAATGTCAAAATCGGTAGTTAAATACATGAAGACGTAAAATCTAACTGAAAATGTCCGTTTTCATTTGGGACACAGACACATCATATTTTTTAAATGGGAGTCAACAGACAAGACAAACAACTCCAACTAAAATCCGAACCCAAACAGTTTAAACAGTTTGTCTTGAAAGGAAAACAGAAACTGCTGCAAGTATCAGAACAATTATACAAGAAGGCCTTGGTTGGGCAAATAACTTCTCACAAAATAAAAATGGTATAGTTGGCCACCATTTAAAAGTAAAAATCACAAACATATACAAATTAAAAAACATGTAAAAATGACAAAAATGGCGGAAATGGCGGTTTCCATATTTTTTACTATAAATGTTAAAAATGGATAACAGGAAACACCTATAACGGCTGAAAATTATAATTACATGCAACGATTTGCAAGGGAACTACACAAGAAAAACACGTATAAGACAAAAGACAAACGTAGACAACGATTGGAACGCGGAAACAAGGAAAGACTGCCCCTTATTTCCATTTTTGTCATTTTTACAAGTTTTTTAATTTTATATTTTTTGTGTTTTTACTTTTTAATCGTGGCCAACTATACAATTTTTATTTTGTTCCATAGTTAATTTGTGGCCATCGCACAACATATATACATATTTACAATTAACTTCTAGACAGTTCACCTTTTTTAGCTCACCTGGTTATGCCAGGGTGAGCTTTTGCCATCACTTGGCGTCCGTCGTCCGTCCTCTGTCCGTCCGTCGTAAACTTTTTTTTTTATAAAATCTTCTCCTCTGAAACCAATGGGCAAATTTAATCCATACTTGGCCTGGGTCATCACCAGGGTATGTAGGTTAAAAAATATGTTCGGTTAGTCTGCGGACCAAACAACATGGCCGCTGTTACTAAAAATAGAACATAGGAGTAAATTGATGTTTTTGGCAAATAACTCAAAATCGTTACAGATATCAAAAATCTGACGAGGTAAAATTGTCCCAAATGTTGAGATCTATCTGCCCTGAAATTTTGAAGAAAATCGGAAAACCCGTCTCAGAGTTACAGCCCCTGCTATCACTTTATTTAAGAAATTTTATTTGTTACATATTCAAAAGCAAAAAAGTGTTTTTGTACAAATTTTTACAATTTTTTGCAAAAATACTTCAATAATCTCTACTTATTTCACATTTTAATAAATTTGGTATTCATAAATGTATATTGTCAGTCAGTGAATTTTGTTTGCCTACCATGTATATATTATGTCAATCCTAATAATTGAAGAGCAATTAGGCTTCATAGCATGCATTGACTTCATTCATGACCTGGGTCTGCCATTGTAGGTTTTTGTGACCACTGTGTCTATGGATCGTCCGTTGCAAACGCTTCAATCAAACATCTTCTCTGAAACCGCAGGACCAATTGGAACCAAACTTGGTCACAATAGTCCTTAGGTGGTAAATGTGCCCGGCAAGTCAACACGCCATTTAAGATGGCCGTCAGTGGCATCTTTGTCGAAAAACGGACTCTATATTGAAAGATCTTTTCCTCTGAAACTACTGGACCAATTGGTTGATTGATTGATTGAATATTGTTTAACGTCTACTCAGCAATATTTCAGCTATATCAAGGCGAGAACAAGTTTGTTGATAAATAATCACTTTGGGGTATGGAAATGGCCATGGGACGGGAAATTCTGACTGCCACTGGAAAAGTAGGGTGAAATCGTCAAGGGCGGGGAATTTAGCCTTGTAGCCGATCACCTACGGACCACCCCAAAAAGAGCTTGCTACAAGGGTTCTTTAACGTGCAGGAAGCGTGGCATTTCTTCCAACACGTGGACCTGAGTTTACATGGACCAATTGGAACCAAACTTGGTCAAAATAGTCCTTAGGTGGCCCCTTTTAAAAAGTGGCTGGCAAGGTCGTATCATATCCAAGATGGCCACCAGCGGGGAACACGGTTTTAACATTGGACCCTATGGGAAAGCATTCAACATCTTCTTTTCTGAAACCACTGCGGCAATTGCAACCAAACTTGGTAAGAATAGTCCTTGGGTGTTCATGTTTAAAAATCCGGTAAGTCTGCACTTCATCCAAGATGGCCGCCACCCTGTGAACTTTGTTGAAAATTGAACAATATTGCAAAAATCTTCTCTTCTGAAAATACTGGACCAATTCGAACCAAACTTAGTCACAATGGTCCTTAGGTGGCCCCTTTTAAAAATGTGTTGGGCAAGTCCACATCATATCCAAGATGGCCGCCAGTGGGAATGTGGTTTTAACATTGGACCCTATAGGGAAACATATTCAAAGATCTTCTCCTCTGAAAGTACATGACCAATTGGAATCATACTTGATCACAATGGTCCTTACTTGGCCCCCTTCATAAAATGTGTCCAGCATGTCCGCATAGCATCCTAAATGGCAGTCAGCGGGGAACATTGTTTAACCTTGGACCTCATGGGAAATCATTCAAAGATCTCCTCTGAAAATACTAAGCCAAAGTGAGGCACAATGATCCTTGGATGGCCTTCTTCAAGAAAGGTGACAGTCGGTCTATGCCCCATCAAAAATAGCTGTCAATGGGGAACATAGTTTAATTTTGAATCAAATAACATCAATGTCTTTCAACAAACTTTAACATGAGACCCTTAAACGTTGGGATTTTTTTGACATATTGTGTCAGCTATGGCCCAGGTGAGCCATAAAGGCTCTTGAGAGCCTCTTGTTATAAAACTGAACCCTGGCTGTAATCGACTTAACACTTCTTATGACATATCATTTTTTTTCTTTAAAACAGTAACAACGATTTCTATTGATGCGAAAGTAATTGCTTAGCTCAATGTGGGTAGGTGATGACCTGAATTTACCAATTGATGAATTAAAGTCACGTTAAATTGGTAAATATATGGAGTAATAAACTAAATCATTTAGCGGTGTAAATCATATCAGTGTATTTTTGGGGTAAAAATCTCTAATAACAGAACGTCTATGTTGATAGTTGTTTTGCATTTGTTAAATTATTGAGAAGTTAATTTTATTTAAGTAACATGTGTTTCATTTGCACGTTGAGCTTTATGTTCTTGTTTGCTGTTTATCACGTTGTAAAATGTGTTGAAAACTAAGCCTGGAGATAATGTACTTTTAACTCCATCTTGTTGACGAATCGCTGCCGAAATAAATGTGTAGGAAGTTGTTATTGGTCAATAGACCACGTATTTCAAAATGTTTCTGTAATTTGATACTTAATGCATATAAGTCGAACTGAAAATTAGAAAAAAAGGGTTGGTGAACAACCTGTCCACCAGCAGTGATATCGACCCAATGGTAATAAAAAACACAAGTACCGAAGTTACTATGAATGTACTTTCTGTTAATGGCCAGTCTCTTCAACGAAACATGTTTTGCTTGATTGTGCGGATGCTTCTTATATTCGACGCAAATTTTACATATCATTGTTTACAAAACGCAAAAATACAAAACTATGGTATCAAAGAAAAGTATTTCCGAATTAAATTTAACATGTATGATAATATTAAATCATGTGTAATGTATAATGATGAAACTTCTGACTTTTTTGCATGTATGCAAGGTGTCTGTCAAGGGGAAAATTTATCTTCATTTTTATTTTCAATCTTATTTGGAGATTTGGAGAACTATTTTGGGGAATTGGATTCCTTGCGACTCGACATTTTGATTGAAAAAATTCAAAGTAATCTTCATATTTTTATCAAATTATTTGTCTTGCTTTACGTTGACGATACGGTTATTTTTTCAGAAACAATAGATGGTATGCAAAAAGCTTTGGACACTTTTAAAAAATATTGTGATTATTGGAAGTTATCAGTTAATGCGGAAAAAACAAAAGTGATTATATTTAGTTGATTGATTGAATATTGTTTAACGTCTACTGAGCAATATTTCAGCTATATCAAGACGAGAACAAGTTTGTTAACAAATAATCATTTTGGGGTATGGAAAGGGTCGTGGGACAGGAAATTCTGACTGCCACTGGAAAAGTAAGGTGAAATCGAAAGGGGCGGGAATTTAGCCTTGTAGCCGTTCACCTACGGACCACCCCAAAAAAACTTACTACAAGGGTTTTTTAACGTGCAGGAAGCGTGGCATTTCTTCCAACACGTAGACCTGAGTTAACATCCCATCCGAAAGATAGGTTGTGTATTTATTAATTCCGCACAACCACGGAATGGGTCCTATTTATATATTCCGGGGTTCCCTCGGGGTCAGCCCCGTTTAGGAGGGGTCATACCCCAAAAGCCGGAGATACTAGGTCATATTTCTATATCCCGGGGTTCCCTCGGGGGATATTATATATAGTAAAATGAAGCGTAGACGAAATTCGAAATTGTACTTTTAAGCTTAATGGTACAGAGTTAGAAATTGTTGATTCTCATACATACCTTGGTATTGTTTTTAGATATAATGGAAACTTTTTCGAGGCAAGGAAAAATAGTGAAGTAATCACAAAAATCATTGTTTTCTGTATATAAAAAAGTTTTTAGAAATCAAAAAATACCTATAGATATCCAATTAGAATTATTTGATACATTGGTTGAATCTATTCTTTTGTATGGATCTTAGGTTTGGGGTTTTGAGAATCTACATTTGCAGTTTTGTAAGCGAATACTGGGTTTGAGATCCTCTACCCCAAACTTCATGATTTATGGAGAATTTGGAAGACATCCTCTAAACATTCGAGTTAAACTGAGAATGGTGTCTTTTTGGTGTAAACTAATGCAGAATGAGAATAAGCTTAGCACCATTCTTTATAAACTAATTTATAATTAATAAGTTGATGAAGATATTAGTTTTAAATGGATATCTCATGTCAAATCTATTTTTCACAATGCAGGTCTTGGATATATTTTTTCAAATCAAATTAAAGTTGAATATCAATATTTGAAGTTGGTACTCTATGAACGACTTCAGGACCAATTTATACAAAGATGGTTCTCTGATATTGAACATTCATCCCAAGGAGATTTTTATTCTTTGTTTAAAACAGAATTTAAGTTTGAAAACTATTTAACTAAAATTCTAATTTTGGACGAACACAAATATATAAAATCAGAACGTCAAATTGTAAATTACCAATTGAAGTAGGAAGATGGAATAGTACTCCCCGAAATGAAAGGACGTGTACTCTGTGCAGCGGTGAAATTGGCAATGAATTTCAATACTTCTACTTTTGCTCAGATAGCACTGTCACTGATTCAAGACAAAAATATATACCTAGATATTATTATACTTATCCAAATACTATAAAACATGAAGAGCTTGTTATCGTTATGAAATGTCAAGTTTTTATCAAACATGGTTGCATCTATTTATAAGTTAAGTTATTCTAATAATATACTGTATTAATGTGATATATCTCGTCTACTTATTCATTTATATGTTATTTATATTATATTTATATGTATTGTTATATGACCTGTTGTTGCACATGTATGTATCTGAGTGTACTAATAAAATCTGTTTAAATCTGAAAAAGTTGAAATTTTTAAAAGCTGTAAATTTATAAAGCTAAATATCAGTTTATATCATTCAATATTTTAATGTCCATCACAAGTGATCTAATTATAATAGATTTTCTACACTATTTTATCTTTTAGATATTTCTTTTATCTATACATAGCCATATTGTTTTTTATGGCTGTTTTACCTCCAAATATATTATTAACAATTCACGCCACGGTATTGCTGAAATATTGGCGAAGTTAGCGTTAAACACCAATCAATTTTGAAAAACATTCTTTATCTTTATCACAGGGAGTTGGTGTAATTAGGGATTACATGTAGTCCCTGACAAAATCAGGGATTTCACGTAATCCTTGACCGATTCAGGGAATACATGAAATCCCCAAAAAATCCTGGGAATTTCATGCAATCGTTCATTTGTTCAGTATTTTTACATTTTTTTCCCTGACAGGAAATAATCATTGTTGCTATGGATCATGTCAAAATGAGGATCATCTTCTGATCAAAATTGGCATCTTCAACACAATTTACGAATATTTGAATATATGGCTACAATTAAAAAATCTATGTAATCGGCACACAGGAAGTAAACGACTTAAAAGGGGGAGATATGGTACAACTCATCAATCTAAAGCTTCAGACCAAATATCAAATGCCTCCCACAATAAGGCATGATAAAACAGGGTTTCTTACAAAATTTAAGAACTGTAACTTTTTCGATTGCTCAGATTAATGCGACGAAAAAGTGTTACGGACGGAACCACAAATACACCCGCACACCAAAACACACACATGAACAGACCTTCATTATGAATTTCAATACCATGGTTTAATATGAAAAAAGGCGTGACTGCATAGTTTTTGTATATCTCTCAACTTAGATACAATTGTATGGTGAGCTTAAATTTGGAAAGAGGATTTATCTTATTAAATTCTAATATTTGTTTGAAACAAACGGTTTTCCAAAGTTTACTTTCCTTCCATTTTGAACCTCAAAATCAAGCATCATTTTGACTTAGTAAAAGACCAAAGCAGAAAGCAGATCTTGTTGTTGCAGGCTTCATGAAGAACAGTAATAAAAGCGTTGTTTCATTGCTTGGTGTACCTACGTTGTCTCATGTGCATTTACTCGATATCCTTTCATTGTTAACGCAATAAGACAATAATGAAACATGTCATTTCAATATGATTTGTTAATACTTAAATTAGGTGCTGTGCCATAGAGTATTCAATGACAAAAAACTCGCCTAACAAAAACCCACCAAAAAACTTTGTTTTGAAATTTCTTTCAAGAACAATTCATTTGCTACGCAAAAATTGGTAATTTGTTTGATCATGGAGTTAAAAAACAATGAATATGCAAAATTTTTGGTTATTGTGATCTGCTTTGAAGATTATTAATTATTAAAGAATTTTACGTATATCTTTGTTTACGTCTTTTGGTATTCTAACGTTCATAAGGGGACGACCATTTGATTTTCGGGGGGGGGGGAGTCTTGGGCGATTTTGTAAATAAATAATTTAATTTTGGTGCTAGTGAAAATAAATGTTCTAATCCTCCTTGTCATGAAAATAATTAATTAAATTTTAATTTGAAGAATAGATTTTTTTTTTGCAAATGCAAATAAATAATTTGGTGGGGCATTTGGTGAAAATAAATAATTTGTTCGAGATTTTCGTGAAAATAAATAAATTTTCTTATCAAAATCGCCCAAGGCTCCCCTGAAAATCAAATGGTCGTCCCATTAACCCACATTTATAACCCATAATAGGATCGACTTGGATAAGATTTTTCGGAACTGGTCTAGTGTACATTTTTGGCGATACATGATGACAACCTCATGAAATTTTGTGTCTAACTTTTACTGTTAGGAGACTTAGCACTTGGGAAAATCGACGTACTACATGCATGACAAATGCGAGAGAGTTGTGAAAGGTAGTCAATATATACCAGGGATGTGGTGATATTACTGCGACATAAATGGGGAGTTCACTATTACAAAGTCAAAATGATCAAGATTGTGGTAAAGTTTTGCTTTCAGACATCCAGCAATGTCAATGTATAGAGGTATAGGTCAAGGTGATGGTGTATAAGGGATCTCTTTAATTTCGAGTTCATTTTGGTATATAAGATATAGGTTAGCCTTGAATAAATCCAAATGAATACCGAAGCAAGAACCAAAAATCGTATATCCAGAATGAATGGCAATATAAGGATTACATATAGACAGAGAACGTAAATGACGAAGACATAACAAACGCCACAAAAAATAAGGCACTAACAGTGTGAACCCCTTAAAAACAGGAGTGCTCCGGAAGGGTAAGCATAACCTGCTTCACATGTGACACCCGTCACACTGCGAGTGAAAAGTCCAGTATAATGTCATTTGTCAAATTCGGTAAGTGTCAATCCAGTAATATCTCGGGGTCTATTGAAATATATCCATCTTCATTTGTGATACAGACACATTGTAACGATCAGTCAATTCGTATTGACGACCATAAAACTTTTGGAGTGATAATCGTAACGGTGACTGAACATAACCCTGGCTAAGTAGCTTTGGAGATAGTAATTTTGCTTTGTTGACGAAATCGACATACACATTACATGCACAACAGTAGCGAAATAAGGTTTGTTTAGAACGTCATCATAAGCTGCAATTAAAGGACTTTGCTTGCTTAATTTTTTCAGAACTAGCCTTTTCACGAACAAAGCTTCATATGAATAAAGAAACAAATCGGCTAAAAGTGGCGCACACTAGTCCCCATAGGTGCCCCTATTGTCTACTTGAAAACTAGACCTCTGAATTCTACAAATTTGTTATAAAAAAAAAAAATTCCAACATTAAAATTATTTAAATCATTGTTGTGACGTCATTCTATTGTATAAACTGTAGAGTGTTATCATGAATTGAAAGGCACTTCGGAGACACAATTTAAAAGTTTATATACATAGAGGAATGGGAGATCTTATCGCAATGACATAATAACAAAACTGCAATCGCATCATGATAACATTTGCAAGTCGGGAACAAAAGAATAAATAATCTGAACTAAATGATAATTTTCATCCTCAAATTATAATCAACTCTTTACAAGTCACAACTAAAAAGAAAATACCGAAGTGTCCATCTTCACACATCTCTAAATAATCTTATACGAAATTAACATAAAATAAACATAAAATTTCAGAGTCAAATTTTACTTTCTCTAACTACTTTTTGTCTCCCGCCACAACGTTGAACGAGGACATAGAAATGCCGAGCGTCCGTCTATGCGTCCGTCCCTCACACTTTTCTATATATAAGCGCTCTCATGCCTACATGTACAAATTTTGACGGATTTTCATAAAATTTATACCAAACGCATGTTTATTCCACTTACACCTTGGTCAAGTTCAAAAATCAGCAATGTGTGATACTTTTTGTTGATGTTTTTGGACTTTGACAACAATAATGTTCCGTTTTATCCAAAAATTGACACTGTAAGCGCTCTCATGCCTACAAATTTTGACGGATTTTCAGGAAATTTATACCAAATGTGTATACTACTAATACCTTGGTCAAGTTTGTACATCAGCCTTGGTCGATACTTTTTAAAACCCCGCTCCGAAGAAGGGGTATACTGTCTTACCTCTGTCTGGTGCTTCAGTATTGGGTCCTATCCTGCGCCTCCCCTTTTCGTCCATATCGAATGAGAACTTTCTATTTACCGACTTGGTGCATTTTTTACTTTCATATTCCAAATTGTGACATTTTCGTCGCATTTTTCTCAGCAACTACACAAGACAGCCACTTGAAATTTGGTATGGTGCTTCATTATGGGGTCCTATACTGCGCCTCTCCTTTTCGGCAATATCGAATGAACACTTCCTGTTTAACGATTTGTGCCTGTTTTACTTTCATTTTCCAATAAAAAATTTTATATAAAAAAGACGTAGCGACGCACGTGTATCCATGTCAACAAAAGCAAGGCGTCACGACAAGCATCAAGTCGGTCCTCGACTAACACTACGAAATAACTTGATTTTGTATGAATAAAATTATCCTTAATGCTTATTATTTTATGAATTATGAGATAAACATATCATAAGCAAATATGTGATTGTACATCATTTATGTTTTAAGTGATTCGCCTCATTACCCATCGCTTGTGCGACTCAGAGTGGAACAGGTCATGGAACCGACTTTACCTAATACAAGTAGTTGTACATCACATTATGTTAATATTATATTTATATCAACCCCAAGCGACTATATTAATTATATTAATTGTTCGCGACACGATTTCAACAAACGAGGGGGGTATTAGAAAATTCACTTTATATTACGATTGTTAAATGATATGGTAGTTAATTCTAAGGCTCTTGATTATTTAAAAAAATGCCTATATATACCTAGCCCATTACATTGATCAGTTAAGTTTGAAGTATTTCAGGTATACCAGGACGAGAACAAGTTAACCAATTTATCCATTTTTGGTTTTCTTCTCCCAGATATTTTGGCTTGATCTGCACTGAAGAGACACGAGTTATTACCACAAGATCGATGCTGTGAATTCACGCGTGTATGCACCAGTCCAATACATCAGTTTTGGCGCTAAAACCGAATTCATTTTACACTTGAGATATCTAAATTTTTGAATATTTATTTTAAACTAATTGGGATCTCTCTTATGCCCTTAGCTTTTTTGCTTCTTATTAAAAGGCTTCTGTTTATATGATGTCTATCATTTGTGTTTTTATAAATCGGTTTTGGTCTTCTGATTTGATCTTCACTGGAAAGATAAATGTTCGGGCAATTCCAATCTGCAGACATTAAATGAGGACAAAAACCAAATAACCGAAGAGAATTCTCAAGGGCAAAAAGAAAAAGCAGGTAAAACCAACGAAAACGTTGTCAACCGCAATGGTTCTGAATTGGTACAGGCATTCAAAGGAAATTGTTGGTTAAACTAGATTTATGGTGAGCTAAACCTCCCTTTCCATTGCGGTAATGTCCGGTAACAATTAAACAACAGTTGCTTTTGAAATGTCGTAGAAAGTGAAAAGAAATGTCCATCCCGGTACTTAGTAAAAAACCCTCTCTTGATGAATTTTGAATCACAGTTGGAATTGAAACATCAAATTTTAATGGCATTTTATGATTTAGTTAATCCATGAAGTAAATGTTTCTTGAACAACCGAGCAAAAGAATTTAAACTGCCATTGAAAAATGGGGGAAACGGTTATTTACCTTCTATAATAACCCTCGATGCGCCTACTCTTTTCGTGGTCTATATATTGCATAGATCGTATAGTTTCTTCACACAATATGTATTAAGTGGATTTCTGTATTATAACTAGATTATCCTGCATTTACAAGGTATAATAAAATAAAGGAGAGGTATGGGTACCCATAAACCGGATTAACCATACCGCTGGCTTTTGCTAGCGCCGGTACCAAGTCCGGCTGTCCCGAGTTCCTATTGTTGTTTACATTTGTAGTCATTTGTTTTATTTGTTTTTTTCTGTGTAGTTCCCTAGCAGATTGTGGCATGTAATTATGATTTTTAGCCGAGTTGTGACGAAGTCAAACTCGGCTTATAATTTGATGAATGGTGTCTCGGCGTCCGGGCATCAACTTTTGGTTTCCGCATGATATATTGAGAACCACATGTCATATTTAAATGAAACTTTGCACAGACATGAGTTATGATTAGAGAAGGAACCCTATCGATTTTGAGGTTTTGCGACAATGGCCAAGGTCACAACTTCTAAAAATAGAACAAAAAATTGACTTATCCGTTTCCGCACAATATCTCCGGAACAAGATTACACACTTAATGAAACTTAGCATAGATGTGAGTTATGATCAGAGGAGGAACCCTATTGATTTTGAGGTTTGTGCGACAAAGGTCAAGGTCACAACTTCTAAGAATATTACAAAAATTAAACATTTCAATAAAGCCTAAAATCACATGTTTGGTATTATTTGATAATAAAAATAGCTAAAATAGTTTTATTGTTCATATAAAGGTAGTTTTTATATTGCTAGAAACATGTAAATTAATTTTATAGTCCTAATTATGTACACCAACACACTTGTAAGGGTACTCGTCTTGATAAGTTGGACTTTTTTCTAGTTTGATTTTTACTGTGAGTCTTTTTGTGTATTTATTTTTAGCCATTCACCACACATAGGGAGAGGGTTTGG
>MJUU01061409.1:163622-184269 GCA_002080025.1 Modiolus philippinarum
TTTATTCACTTTTTACCTTTTCGGGGCCATTTAGGGCTTACTATATGGTGTGAGGTTCCTCACTGTGTTGAAGACCATATGATGACCCCTAGATGTTTTGTTTTGGGTCGTTTTAACCTGGATATGGGATGTTGTCTCCTTGACATTTACCCCATTTCCTTTCTTTTTCACACTCCTTTTGGGTGTCAATAACTTAAAAATAAGATATTATGCAAAGTAAAAATTAAAAAAGGGAGGTAATAAAGCTAAGGGAGGTAATAATTTTAATGTGAAGAAGTATTTAATATTACTAAAAGTTTTTTGCAATGTCCAGTTAAAATAAATCTTAGATAAAAAAATACATTTGTGTATTCTGAGTTTTTGTAAATTATTGATTTCAGCAATACGTATTACCTTAAGGGCATATCCAACAGTTTCATGTAATATTATCATTTTCACAACCTTTAGATATGTTGTAGATTCCAAAAATGACAAGAAAATGTTGGGTTATCAATTTTGTTTACATGGAAATTATGGTTAAACATTGACCATTTTTGCGTCTATCCAACAAAAATCAAGTTCTAGCATGAAAAATAATGAATAAATGATTTTCAATGTAATAGCTACCAAAGCAACTGAAAAACAAAGTAAAGGTTTCAAATATTTGCAGAAAAATGAATTTGACATGATAAAGTATGTTCTAGTTCTCTAAATCACTGAATACATAGCTGTCTGAATATATATTGTCGATTTTATGAAATTTTGGTATTGTGTACTTCTAATAATATGCTGTTTTTTTTATTTATCACATTGGCTGTAGGGGGAAGGTTTGGATCCAATAAAACTAGTTTAACCCCGCCGCAGCAGGTTTGCGCCTGTCCTAAGTCAGGAATTTATTAAGCCTTTGTGTGTCTTGTCCTTTTTCTAGTTAGTTTACTTTATGTCTATTGGAGTCTAGGATGATGTTTATTTCGCTGGACTTGATTGCTCTTTGTTCAGGGGCCGACTCCGACCTGCCGTTGGGTGTGGGGTTTTCTCGCCGTTCATTGAAGATCTTCATGAGCCCCTTATGGTGGCTTTGAGTTGTTATTACTCCCCTTTGGGTCGTTGTCTCTTTGACACATTCCCCGTTTCCCTTCTTTTTTCTACTATGAAATTTCAAAAACAATCTAGGTCACCGAGTCCGTTTCCGAGATAATCATTACAATATGCAACTTTAAATAAATCTCCCGAGGGCTACCCCTAAAAAGTTCGCCAAACTGGAAGGTATAAATACCTTTCTTCGAAAACAATGCGAATTACTTTGTGACGTTATATTTTTTCAACGTCATATTCCCGGAAAACATTGCGTTCTTTTGCGTTTTGTATTATCTCCCCTGAAACTATTGGATATGCCCTTAATTATAAGGGGAACCCCTGCCCAAATTTTTTTCTGAATGGTAGTCTGAAATGGGTTGTAATGGATAGTGGAGCTTTCAGTTGCAATGGAAACCAAACCAGATTACTGAATCTTTGGAAAAGAAAAGTATTCTGCTACATATTTTTGAGACATTATTAATTAGATTATAAGGGGAACCCCTGCCAAAAAAAAATTTATGAAAGGGAGATTTGGAATGTTTTGATTTCAGCAATATTTATTACCTTATTATAAGGGGAACCCCTGCCCAAATTTTGTTTGAATGGTGGTCTGAAATGCGTTTATCAACATTGATTTTTTGATAGAGTCTTTGCATTTTAACGAAACACATTCTAAATTTCTAAAATCAGTATTGCATGGACACGGGTTATGTATTCCGGTATATACATGAAATCAAAATGCCAAACTCCTCACTTGAAGGGATCTTTTTTTTTTGTAATTCTTTATTTTTATAGCAACTGATAACATTTACATATACAAGAGACAAAAGTATTACTGACATACTTGTAGTACACATTACATACATAGAAGACAATATTACAGACATAAAATGTAGTGTACAAAAAGACAGTCAACTANTGGCATGTCAGTTAACTGCTAGTAGTCTTTTGTGATTTCATGTTTATGTCCGTATCTTTAGTTCTTTCAGTTTCATTTTTCACAATTGACTCAGTCCTGTTGCCAACCGAATTTTACTGTTGTTACGATTGTTTTTTGATTTATCACTTTGGCTATAGGGGGAAGGTTTGGACCCAATAAAACTAGTTTAATCCCGCCACAGCAGATTTGCGCCTGTCCTAAGTCAGGAAATTTATTAAGCCTTTGTGTGTCTTGTCTGTTTTCTAGTTAGTTCACTTTATGTCTATGGGAGTCTAGGAAGATGTTTATTTCGCTGAACTTGATTGCTCTTTATTTAGGGGCCAACTCCGACCTGCCGTTCGGTGTGGGGTTTCCTCGCCATTCATTGAAGATATTATGGTGGCTTTCAGTTGTTATTTCTCCCCTTTGGGTTGTTGTCTCTTTGACACATTCCCCGTTTCCCTTCTTTTTTCTATTAAATTGATAGTTGAGCTTTCAGTTGTCATGTAAACCAAACCAGAACACTGAATCTTTGAAAAAAATATTCTGCTACATATTTTTCTTCACAATTTTAGAAATCCGTATAAACTAGATTATAAGGGGAACCCCTGCCAAATCTTTATTTTGAAAGGGGGACTTCGAATGTTTTGATTTCAGCAATATGTATAACCTGAACTGTAAGGGGAACTTCTGCCCAATTTTTTGAAGTTGGTCTGAAATGGGTTGTGATGGATAGTTGAGCTTTCAGTTACCATGGCAACCAAACCATAACACCGAATCTTTGAAAAAAATATGCTGCTTCATACATTTCTTCCCAATATCAGAAATATGTGTAAACTAGATCATACCCTTGCCATATTTTTGAAAGGGGGCTTGGATTTCAGCAATATGTATTACATGGATTATTAGGTGAACTCCTGGCAAAATTTTTATTTGAGAGGTGGTCTGAAATAAGTGTAATGGATAGTTGAGCTTTTTGATGCAATAGAAACAAAATTAGAAAACTGAATTTTATTTTAGAAAAAACGTATTCTGATACATACTTTTACGATTTCAGCAACATTCAAAAGATAGATTTTAAGGGAAACCCTTGCCCAAAGTTTTTTTCGAAAGGGACTTGGAATTTTTTACTTCATGCAGCAATCAGCAATATGTATCACCTAGATTATAACCCCTGCCAGATTTTAAGCCAAGTTACGAAGTGTCCAACATCTTGCGAAAGTTCCATTATAAGCCTCTGATTGAAATAAAAGAATTCATATGCTTATGTGCAACTATTTGCATATCCGATGATGTACTTATGATAATAACAAATATTCGCAACTCGGCTTTCGCACCTTTGGTGCATTTTCTGATTTTTAGACATTGTAGGTGTTTCCTGTTGTCCCTTTTATTTAATTTCAATATACCGGAACTGTGGACGCCCCCTGGCGGATTTGCAGATGGATCCTCTGTATGGGACAATACAGGTACTGCCCCGAAAATTAAAACAAGATGAAGAGGTCAAGAACAAATTAGTTGAGGGCAAAAAAGAAGAGACAACTTCAACAAATGACAGATTAGCTGAGAGGCACAACAGCAGATACAACTTCCAGAAAGGACAGATTAGCTGAGGGGTACAAAAGTAGAGACAAATTCAACAAATGACAGATTAGCTGAGGGGCACAAAAGCAGAGACAAATTCAACAAATGACAGATTAGCTGAGGGGTACAAAAGCAGAGACAACTTCAACAAAGGACAGATTTTCTGATGGGCACAAAAGCAGAGACAAATTCAACAAATGACAGATTAGCTGAGGGGCACAAAAGCAGAGAAAACTTCAAGAAATGACAGATTTTCTGAGGGGCACAAAAACAGAGACAACTTCAACAAAGGATAGAGCTTTGCATCTTTGTATGAGAGAAATACTTCTTAAAATTATTGAATTTAACTAATTATTTTGCAGTATTTAAAAGAATATATTCCGGGAAAAGTATATATAACATCTCAAACAAAATGTCAACGGCTATATATATTTTTTACAGCTTGAAAATTCACGATATTTTGATGATGTTAATACCAGACCTTTAAATATAGTTCCATTTTAGACTTTCAGGTACAGTACAAGGAAACTGTATTTTTACGAAATACATCGGCAAACGAATACCGAGCAAGAACGAGGAATGGGGAAATTCTAAAATCATAAATCCAAAATCACGGTAATTCACAGCAACATGATTTTAGACAGTATGACAAAGACATAACAAACAAACAAAAATGAACAAAAACGCCACAAAACTAAAGCACTAGCAGTGTGAACCCTATAAAAACTGAGGTATCATCAAAATGTGTTTTGTCATCCTGTGGTTCTGATTAAAATAATGTGAACATTTTTTTCTGTTGACAAAATAATGTCATAGGATTAACACATTCTAATTTGTGACAATATTTTTCTGTGACAAAATAAAGCATGAAATGGTATCTCGTTAGTTTGATAACACAATTACAATATGCAAGACCATTGGAAGGGAGTATCAACATTTAAGAAAAGTGTCTCTACCATTGCAAAGATGAATGTGACATAAACGTGTAATGTATGAATCAATTCTACCATCACATACTAACTGAACGTTATACCCTTTCCCCCGATGGGAGCTTATATATAACACTTGAAAGAACAATGAAATTCCGACCCAATTATGAACTTTATACTCTAATATTTAAGCTTTTAACTCAAGACAAATATTCACGGTTGCTTGTACTTGATGTTAGACTATCTGACAGTTTAGAATCATGTAGGAAGGTGCTAACGAAGCGCACTTATTTCACATTTCCTGTGGTAATTTCTTGAAATAATTTCGTTGGAAACCATGATAACCATGGAAACCCTGTTTGAGAGAAATACTTTTTAAAATTATGTAATTTAACTATTTCTTTTGAAATATTTTAGAAAAAAATTGTATTTTGGGAATGATATATAATCTCTCAAACAAATGTCAATAATCTGTCGTGTATTATTTTCTACAGCTTGAAAAATCACGATATTTTGATGATGTTAATACGAGAAATTTAAATATTGTTCCATTTTAGACCTTCGGGTACAGTACCAGGCAATTGTATTTTGACGAAAATGTGTTTGTCATCCTGTGGTTCTGATTAAATTTATGCGCACATATTGTGTTTTGTTGACAAAAATAATCTTAGGATTATAACATTCTAATTTGTGACAAAAATGTATTTCGTCACAAGTTTGAGCGTCAAAATAAAGCAGGAAATGGTATCTCTTTAGGTCTGATAAAGCATTTACAATATGATAAGACCATAAGAAGAGAGTAACAATATATAAGAAATATGAAAAAGAAAGGAAATGGGGTAAATGTCAAGGAGACAACATCCCATATCCAGGTTAAAACGACCCAAAACAAAGCATCTAGGGGTCACCGTACGGTCTTCAACACAGTGAGGAACCTCACACNATATAGCAAGCCCTAAATGGCCCAAAAGGGTAAATGTATCTTTTACAATTTCAAAGATTAATTAAGAAATAATTTATGACAGGTATAAGGTTATTGGAAATTAAACCATGGGCTAGGCCTTTATATTCGAATATTACCCTGAGCGTTAGCGAGGGGTTACATTTTCGAACATAAAGACCCAGCCAATGGCTAAATGACAATAACAATATACCTGCAATGAATTAATTCGATTCTTATATGACAAAATACGGAATTTTCCATTCTGAAGCGACCTAAGAAAAGGCGGATTTCCCGTTTCCATTGCTGTCTGCTTCTATGACGTCACAATACACAATCTGGCCTTTTCAAACAGATGCAAGTTCAAAATCCAAATCGAAAACAAAACAATACACATTAACGTGTCTGAATGGCATGATTAAGTTATAAAATATGCTTAACATTTATTACCCTCACAGACTTAGACAACAAAATCAAAAACATGGTGGTTTTGCTTCCCTTTTAATACTCTTATACCGATACTATTGCGCATGTTCAAAGCGTATTACTATCGAGTATTATACTGGTTGACGATTAACTAGAGCCGTGTCAGAATCTTAAATAAACTTATAACGCAAGAATTAATTCTACCATCGCACACTAACTGAACGTTTTACTCTCGACCCCCCCCCCCCCCCGATGGGAGCTTGTATATAACACTTGAAAGAACGATGAAACTCCGATCAAATTGTGAACTTTATACTCTAATATTAGATCTTTTTAACTCAAGACAAATTGTCATGGTTACTTGTACTTAACTTTTGACTATCTAACAGTTAAGAATCATGTAGGAAGGTGTAAATGAAGCGCACTTTTTTCACATTTCCTGTAGTAATTTCTTGAAATAATTTATTTAGAAACCAGGCATAAGGAACGCAAGGAAATTCTTCGGCAATACAAAGTACCTGCCACTCACTGATTCAGAAGAGTTTTATGATGCCTTAACAGATTGTGATTTTACGACAAGCCAAATTCTAATTGACTGAAACACCAACGTCAATTGCAGAAACAATGATCGAGAGACCCCTTTAACAGCTGTTTGTAAAAGGGCTACCATGGACGACGACAGAAGTCATGAATTTGTGAGATATTTGATTAGAAAGGGTGCATTCATTCACAAAATGGATAGATTTGGAAAAAACAGCACTGCATTATGCAGAAGAAAATGGTTTGAAGAAAATTTTGAAACAATTAAGAACAACAAAGACGGCAGTTGCTAGGGGATTACTAAAGGCAAATTGCGATTCGCCCTTTATTTTAACTCCGTAGACATTCCTTTCTTATGTATATAAACCAGATATGTTTTGTGATATAAAATGTACTCTTTAGGATTCAAGAAATTAGGTAGTAATCACATTATCGACTGAAGTTAAGGAATTTTAAGGCCGGAAGAAACACCACAATTGTGACTGATGAGAAATGCTCAACATGAAAAAACAAGGTGATAATTTGAATTAAGTTAACTCGGAAAAAATCAAAACTTAGCACAGCTATTTTAAAATGTTAACAGTTTTACAAAATTCAGTTTTTGAACTCAATTCTGAGATATTTCAATCGAGTTATCTTGTTTGGATCGATTATGCATAAACTTCAAAAGCAGTAAAATATGGAAAGAAAACATACACTTCTGTTTGTTGATATATACATCTTTTGTCAGAGTTAGATTTTTTGTATTGTGGGATAGAACTTTTAAAGGTCGAATTCTTAATCTAACAATGTGTTTGAAAAAAGAAAAAATCTTTTGACTACAACACAACTGCATGTACCAATATTAGTCATCAAAAAGAAATGTATAAATAACAAAATACCGGGGTCACTGTTCATTTATTTTCTGCATATGCGCATTTCGACAACTTATGTCTCATCAGTGCAGATCAAACCAAACCATTTGGAAGTCCATTAACCGAAAAACGTGTTTAAGTTGATAGAGAACAAGTAACCAAAATGATTTAAATAGAAAAGCCAAAATTCTCCTAAGGACAGAACTATGCATGAGAGAGATATTCCTTGGTTTTTAACAAAATTTTGTAAAATTTAGATATTGCAAATTTCAATAAAATTGGTTTTTGGGGTCAGCACCAAGGAACTGACTACTGGGTTGGTGAATACCCTCAGGAACTAACAGTCCACCAGCAGAGGTATCGGCCCAGTGGTAATAAATAACAAAATACCGAGGTCAAATATTCGTTTCTGTAGCATTGTCATAAAGAACTTGGAACAGATATAACGACACACAAATAACTGAAAATCCAAACATTCAAATTATTTTTGTTACAATCTAAAAGCATAAGATACATTTTTAGCAGGGGGGGGGGGCTTTATAATTATTTTTTTAATCTGCTACTTTTATTGACAATAGCTTGAAAGATAAAGTGTATTTTGTATCAAACCTCATTCACATTTTACAGCAACGCCGGCAGTAGAATACCGAAGGAACAATTGATTGGTAATCTCAAAAATCGAAGTCCAAAGACATGGCAAAAACGACATCACAGAAAACAATGACGCTTGGTAGCTGCAAAACGCAGACAAAAAACCATGGTACTCACAGTGTGAATTCCAATAATTCAGAGCGTGACATCAGGTACTAAGGAAGAGTAAGCATGTTCTGTTCTGTTCACAGTAGATAGTCAGTAATGTATCACTTGTTTTGAAATATCTGTTTGGTAGCTGATTAGTTAATGTCATTTTTTAACCCTTTGACAACCAATTAACAATCCATGGTACGAGTTACTTTCCTAACCATCGAACAGTACCAAGATTTTGAAATAATCACTTGAGTAAGGACAAGAAAAAATCGGTACCACAATCATCACTTACAAAGACAAACTAAAATCTAACAAGACAACACAAAAATATTAAAGTACTGACAGTGAACTCCCATAAAAACCGATAATGAAATCAAATGGTCCGGATAGGTAAGCATTCCCTGCTCTATTAACGGCACCTGTCACAATACAGCGAGTCAATTCGATTCATGGCAAAACATTTGATTATATGTGCTTTTTACAATGTACAGTTTAATTTCACCAGAAATTTAATACCAGGCCTTTCTAGCTATTTCTCTTGAATGAATATAAATCTGAAAGTGACTCCAAAAACAGCTTCGATACAAAGTGACTCTATAATAAGCTATCCAACAGGGTGACGCAATAATCAGCTATGAAACAACGTCGGTATAAACACCAGCAAACGTCCTTTTGTTAATTACATAGAAATATATTGACATGTGATAATTTTCAGTGTAAACACCAGCATTTTACCAGCAATTGTTGGTGTTTTCACTCATGTCAGACCTGGGGGTTTTTGTAACTGAAACGCTGTCTGTACTGTATACACAGGTTAAACTTATTTTATTTGCTCATATAATGACAAAAGGGATAAGACACAAGTTAAACAAACTTATGAAGTCTTCTCTGTATACACAGGTACCACCGTACACTAATGATAAATGATGAATCGACATGGGTAATTTAAATTGCACTGTTTTTATTATACACCTCTTCAAAGACATTAGAATAGGCACAAGTGCAACTCTTAGTTGGTTTGAGGTTTAGGTAAATGGAGTAAATGTAAATGAGATAAAGTATCTATCAAAACATAGTAAAGCATGGTAATGGAACCGCACTGTTATTGTTTTTTTGTGTTTGTTTGTTTGTTTTTTTTTGTTTTGTGATGTTTTGTTTTTTTGTTTTTTGTTTTTGTTTTATTGCTTAACTCCTCATCATCATAACAGTACGAGAACTATATAAAGTTTCGCCTTTCTGCATTGAGATGATAAAAATATTTGGAGTCAATGAAAAATGCCGTTTCTAACAAACAAGTTGAGCTTAATAATTTCAAAGAACCGTATCGTAATGACCGGACCGGTGACCGGACAGGCGGTGGTGTAATGATATACGTCCGATCTAGCTTACCAAGCAAACGTCGACCAGATCTCGAGGTTCAAACATTAGAGTCCCTTTGGGTAGAGGTATTTGTAAAAAAGACTAAGGTCCTTTTCGGTCTATTCTATCGACCACCTGATTCACCGATTATAGTCTGGGAACATATTAACTATTCAATAGAACAGGCATTAAATAGTGGTATACAAAAAATCTTAATCATGGGCGATTTTAACGAAAATCTGCTACATGCTAACAATAACAAATTGAGAAACATTATTCTACAAAATTGTCTATATCAGGCAATTTCTGACCCTACATTTTATTGTGAAACATTATCGTCTCTACTGGACCCTCTTATAGTAACGATATCGATAGCGTAGCTTATTGCGAAGTCGGTGAAAACATATTAGAAGCTAATGTTCGGTATCACTGCCCAGTAAATGAATTTTAAATTTACAAAAAATGTTTGGGACTATAAAAATGGAAATTATGAACAATATTGTGAAGACCTTCGTTTAGTAAATTGGGACTATCTTATTAACGACAACCACTTAAATTCAGCTGTTGAAAGTGTAACAAAAATATTCCTAGTAAACATGTTCAAATCCGAACGCAAGATCCACCATGGATGACAACTAACATTAAACGAATGATCCGCAAACGCAGACGCCTAAACAAACAGCGAAGAAACGTAATACACCACAGTCTTGGTTAAATTTTAGGCGTGTTAGGAATGAATGTGTTGACTTAGTTAGAAATGCTAAGTCAATGCACCTCGACAAACAAGTGTCTCTTCTCAATTCTAATGATATAACAATCAGGAACTGGTGGAAATTACTACGAAACTTATTGCATCTTCCGGCCAAATCTTCAAACTATCCCCCTCTCCTCGTCAATGATAAATATGGTGACGACGAAGTTGACAAGGCGGATTTATTCAATGCGTACTTTTGTCAACAATCTAACATTGATGATTCTAATGCAACAATCCCAAATGTTGGAAATGTTGATAATGTCCCAATTTTAGAGTATATTCACATTACTAAAGAGGAAGTTCTTGATCATCTCTTGTTACTTGATGTTTCCAAATCAAATGGTCCCGATGAAATTAGCCCAAGACTACTAAAAAACGCTGCCCATGAACTATGCTACCCCTTGCTCTGTTGTTTAATAAGTCCTTGCGTATGTGTATTTACCCCACCGATTGGAAAATTGCAAACGTAACTCCAGTTTTCAAACATGGGTCTCGTGAACTTGTTTCAAATTATAGGCCTATCTCCTTGCTCTCAATCATTGGCAAGATTATGGAGAAGTGCGTTTTTAAACACTTCTTTAATTTCACTCAAACATTCTCAATCATAACTAAACACCAGTCTGGATTTATGCCCAACGACTCAACTATAAACCAACTAATCTGTATTACTGATGACATTGGACGAGCATTGGATTCGGGTAAAGAAGTGCGTGTGATTTTCTGTGATATAAGTAAGGCATTCGATAGGGTCTGGCATGAAGGACTTCTATTTAAGCTAGAAAAATAGGTATTCGGGGTGACCTCTTACGTTGGTTTAAAAGCTACTTGTCTGATCGAAGGCAAAAAGTAGTCATTGAAAGTCACACGTCACAAACTTTTGAAATCAAAGCCGGAGTTCCACAAGGATCCATTCTTGGACCTATCCTATTCCTTATTTTTATAAACGATATTGTTAAAGATATTTCCTGTAATATTTAATTATTTGCAGACGACACTTCCTTGTACATAGTTGTTGAGGATGAATATAATTCTGCAGAACTTTTAAACTGTGATATTGATAAAATTCATCAGTGGTCAGAACAGTGGCTTGTTAGATTTAATACACAAAAAACTGAAGCACTAACAATATCTAAAAAGTTTCTAAAGCACCACCACCCCCCTATTTATATGAATGGCGAGTTAATTAAGGAAGTAGAAAACCACAAACATTTAGGTCTTATTTTTCAAGAAGACGGCAAGTGGACAAGCCATGTAGAATATATTCTAGAAAAAATTACTCCTCGTTTAAACTTAATGCGTAGTCTTAAATTTAAACTTAACAGACGCCAGACTTCAGTTTCATTCGTCCAATCTTAGATTATAGTGATTGTATATGGGATAATTTACCAAACTATCTTAAAGAAAAGGTCGAAACTATTCAACTTGAAGCTGCTAGGGTAGTAACTGGCGCTACGAAACTATGCTCAAAAATCAAACTTTATGAAGACACCGGATGGGACCCTCTGACAGAGCGAAGAAGGAAACATAAACTTATCAAATTCCATGGCATGCTCCATCATCATACTCCTGAATATCTTAGTAATATCGTTCCTCAGCAACTATCCCAAATCCATAGCTATAATGCTAGACGATCTAACAATACTCAAGCTGTTCACTGTAGAACCACCTACTATAAGAATTCCTTCCTTCCATCAGTTGTCGCTGAATGGAACTCAATCCCAGATACTGTAAAATTTAATTCGTCTAAATCATCATTCAAAACGTATCTAGACTCGTCCGTTAGAAAAATACCAAAACATTTTAATTGTGGTACAAGGAAAGGCCAAGTTCTTCATGCCAGACTCCGATTGAACTGACGCAGTCTCAACGATCATCTTTTCTAAAAAAATTGACTCATTCTAGACTTTGTACATGCGGGCAAGTAGAAAACACAAAACATTATCTTTTCGAGTGCAAAAATTATGAACATGTCCGAGAATGTACAATACAAACTCTAGGTAATACTATAAATTTGAAAACTCTACTCTTTGGCAGTGAACTATTGACCTATGATGAAAATAAAAATATATTTCAAACTGTTCAGTACTACATTATTGAGAGCGGGAGATTTGGCTAATAAATGATCTTCTTTTTCAATTTGGTAATTGAGTAGACGAAAATGGCGGGACGATCCTTAGTACCGTAATATTATTATATATTATATTCAATGTTTGACTTAGACTTGTCTCACATTCTGTTGTTATAATTCAAGGGAAACAGATTAATATTAGCTGCGTCTAGTTTCTGAATCCCTTTGTTTTTGAATATACATTTTGTAATATGTTATATGTATTATTATTATTGAATAAATATGTTTAAAGTAATGAAAATTGGATGAAACTCAAATACATGGAAAGCAATGATAGTCTTTTTTATCAATGAAAATATACGTACATATGTAGAGAGGTTCAGGAATTTGTCGTATTTTACGTAAAATGGTGAGAACTGATGGACTTCAGTCTTTCTTGTACCAAAATTAACAAAATTATACAACTTCCAAAGTCATTCCGATTTTTAATAGTTTCACTTTATGTTGGTCAACGTCTTTTTTGCCAAAAATATTCATACAATTATTGAGCAACAAACCAATGAGTCAATCATCATTAATAATATTATAATTTCTATGACCAAGTCCCTGTTTAAAATTAGGTCTTAGTAGTATATGCTATATCGTGTGCACTTGCCATAGAGTTAAGGTCATCTATGATATAAACACGTTGAACGGTGAAGTTAATTAATCTTCTTATTAACAAATACTTTAAGTGTGGTACTATCTTTGTTTTTTTATGAAGGATTGCTATAAAAAATAGAAGTCCGAATACTAGTATTTAAAAACCCCGAGGAAAGTTATAGAGACGTTCGCAATAGATTTTGATATATTAAAATCGAAGCGACCAAACTGTCACTTGGGGCCAGGACTTGCATACAAGCTACGAATATATCTAAATCATAACATTACGGAAATGCATGCAAGCCCGAAGATGCTTACCCTGAGCTGGTATATTTAAATTTAGACTGTTCATTGAATTGTACTTTAAGATTAACGATCTATGTTTCGCTTCCAGGAACTTATTTAAACCAACGATAAGTAAGTTCATAGCTAGTTTTGATAACGTAACCTACTAACAGTAGTGTTCTACAATTGGTGCCTCTAAATGCATCTATGTAACGTTGACTTCAGTGAAATCAAACCTCTACATACTTCATACATGTGGTTATTGTTTCACAATTAACTCTTGCTGTATGTGAGTGGATAAATACCTTCTGGCTTGATTTTGGATGTTTAAAATTACATATATGGCTTGGAAACGTATAAACTGAACAAATATTCTGAAAGTATTAAATAGAAAGCTTTGCTTGGGATGAAAAAGATAAGAATGCATTTGATTCTATTCATATCTGTACAAAGCAACATTTAACAAAAGGGATATATTGCTGAAACTACTGTTCTCTTAAAATCGTAACAGAGTATCACATATTGATTCTTGGATTGATCAATTCTAATTCTAATTCAAAAGCACTGTTCCAAAAGCTATGCAGGGATTTGTTCAACCTATGTTAATTTCATCCCTCAAGAAATTCTATTGCCATCACCATAACAGCATTGACAGATATGACGTGTCAGTGTCCCAAATGAAAGTGGACATTTTCAGATAGATTCACGTATTCCCTTGATTTGACTACCGATTTTCACATTGTCCTAGATTGACCCACTAACAGTGTGACGGGTGCTGTTAACAGAGTAGGACATGCTTACCCTTCCGGAGCATCAGATGTCACGCTCAGTTTCCCTGGAGTTCACACTGTGAGTGCCTTTGTTTTGAATGTTTCTGTGCTTTGTATCTGTCTAACGTCATTGTTTTCTGTGTCTTCGCTTTGGCAATGTCTTTGCATTTCAATTTTTAGCTCACCTGGCCTAAAAGGCCATGTGAGCTATTACCATCACTTGGCGTCCGTCGGCGTCCGTCGTCCGTCCGTCCGTCCGTCGTAAACTTTTTCAAAAATCTTCTTTTCTGAAACCGCTAGGCCAATTTTAACCAAACTTGGCCTGAATCATCACCAGGGTATCTAGATTCAAAATTGTGTTCGATTAGTCCGAGGACTAAACAACATGGCTGCCGTTACTAAAAGTAACACATAGGGGTAAATTGCTGTTTTTGGCAAATAACTCAAAGACCATTACAGATATCAATAATCTGACAGGAGTAAAAGTGATCAGCATGACAAGATCTACCTGCCCTGCAATTTTGAAGAAAATCCAAAAACCTGTCTTAGAGTTATTGCCCTTTTCCATGAAAATTTCAAAATTTTGATATTCTTTATTTTTTATCACAAAAACTATAACAGATAGAGGTCAACTTTAAATTGCAAACATGTTCAACATATCAAGATCTACTCACCTTGAATATTTGAAGAAAATCTGAATACCCATATAGGAGTTTTTGCCCTTTATTGGTCAAATTTAAGAAATTTGATACTTTTTGTCATCAATTTAAAAAATCTTCTCCTCAGAAGCCACTGGGCCAATTGTTTCCAAACTTGTCCTGAATCATCACCAGGGTAAACAGATTCAAAATTGTGTTCGATTAGTCCGAAAACTAAGGAACATGGCTGCTGTTACTAAAAATAGAACAAAGGGGTAAATTGCATTTTTTGCAAATAACTCGAAAACCATTACAGATATCAAAAATCTGATGGGAGTGAAAATTATCAGCATGTTAAGATCTACCCACCCTGCAATTTTAAAGAAAATCCAAAAATTTTTGTAGGGGTTGTTGCCCTTTTTCATGGAATTTTTGTTGTCTTTTATATCAATAACTAGAGAAGGTAAAGGTTAAGTGTAAGTTGATTAAAATGTTTTCCATGCTTTGGCAACTTGTTAACTGGTGTATGAAATTGTTAGTTGACCGCCATTTTCAAAATGGCCGCCAAAAAAGGCGGGAAAATTCAACAATGTCTGATTTCAATAAAATTTGGTTACCAAATAGATATTGATGTTGCGACTTCAAAACCGGTGTTGAAAATTGTTCATTGTTTGGTTTCCAAATAGGTTTTGATGCTGCAAATTCAAACCAATGTTAGAAATTGTTGATTGACCGCCATTTTCAAAATGGCTTCCACAAAAGGCCGGAAAATTCAACATTGTATGATTTCAATGAAATTTGGTTTCCAAGTGGATATTGAGGTTGCGACTTCAAAACAGATGCTGAATATTGTTTGTTGACTGCCATTTTCAAAATGGCCGCCAAAACAGCGGGAAAATTTAGTATTGTCCAATTTCAGTGGAATTTAATTTCCAAATGGGTATTGATATCGCAAATTCAAACCATGCAATGTTAAAAATTGTTTGTTCAGCGCCATTTCAAAATGGCCGCCAAAAAAGGCGGGAAAATTCAACATTGTCTGATTGCAATGAAATTTGGTGTCAAAGTGGATATTGATGTTGCAACTTCAAAAGTTGGTTGAAAATGGTTTGTTGACCGTCATTTTAAAAATGGCTGCCAAAAAGGCGGGAAAATTCAACATTTTCCTATTTCGATGAAATTTGGTTTCCAAATAAATAATGATGTGGTAACTTAAAAATATGGTTTTAAACATTGTTGTTGACTGCCCTTTACAAAATTATGTCTCAACTTCAAAACTGGTGTTGAAAGTGGTCATAAGCAAGAACATTTTAGTAAAAAAAAGCGCAACAAAGAAATATAGTAAAACAAGATCAGACTTTAAATACAGTTCAAGATATTGGTGGTGTTTGAGCTAACAAAGTTTGAAAGACTTAAGTGCAACTGTATAACTTAAAATGTAAGCTTCATTGTGGCAACTGAAAGCCAGGTGAGCTACAGGCTCCTGGGAGCCTCTAGTTGTAAATTCCACTCCTTTGTTCCTTCGATATTCTATTGCCGTCGTTTCTAATTTTACGTGTACTTAGCAATATTTAAACTATTTCAAGAAAAGAGAATAAATTAATCACTTTGAAAATTTTTAAAAGAAATAAAGGAATTTATACACATCCTGGGCATGCGCCCGGCAGCTCTGAGACGTAATCCTATAACAAATTCAGGTGTCGGATGAATAGTTGAGAGTATTATTTTGGAAGAAACCGATCTCTGAATGTCTGATGTTTTTTTTTATTGTAAGTCCGTGTATTTACTGAGACATAGGCTTTTACGGTTTCACGAGGTTTAACGCATGGAAAATCTAATTAATAATAAATAATTACTAATAATTATGTGGAGGCCGCGTTTTTCGACAATCAATAGGGATACCTATGGGAACAAATTGTGCGCTACTTTTTGCAGACTTTTTCCTCTATTCGTATGAAGCAAACTTTTTACAAGGGTTTATACAACAGAAACAAGAACAATTAACCCATTCTGTTAATTTCAGCTTCAGATTATATAGACGATGTTCTTTCTCTTAATAACCCATAATTTAAAGAATATTGACATCGGATATTCGCCACTGCACTTGAAATTAAAGAGACAACCGATCCATCCAATTCTCCTTCATGGACGTCTGAAAACATAGGTTACATAACAAACGTGATGATTTTGACTTCCCGATTGTGAAATTTCCCTTTCTCAACAGCAAAATACCTACCTCAGCAGCATATGGAGTGTACAGGTCACAATTAATCTGTTACTGTAGATCTTAATAGTTCATACAGTGACTTTGTGGAAAGAGCAAAAGCACTGTCACAAAACATGCTGAGTCAGGGATATGTTCAGCCGATGTTACTTTCGTCCCTTCAGAAAATCCATGGCTTTCACCACGACATCATAGATAGATATGAAATGTCGGTGTCACAAATGAAGACTGACATTTTCAGCTATATACACGTCTTCTTGAATTTGACAATACTGATTCTGGCTTTACCTCGATTGACCCAATGACATTGTGTCGGGTGCTGCATACAGAGCAGGACATGCTTACCCTTCCGGAACACCTGATGTCACCCTCGGTTTTTGTGAAGATCACAATGTCAGTGGATTAGTTTTTGTGTATAGCCTTCTATATCATACTGTTGAATTTTAGTTTTGTCTTCGTCAATTATGTTTATGGTATCAACTTGTCCTTGTTATTGTCTGAATACCAAATAGATTTACAGAAGCTTTTTTAAGTTTTTGGCACTGTTTGGTTGTTAGAAGAGTTACACGTATTATGGATTTTAATTGGTTTTTGTCTAAGGATTAGAAAATAACATATACCGATCAGGTACCAAACAGATCTTTCAAAACCCTAAGTAAATGTCTCACTGACTGTGTAACAGGTGCTGTATGCAGGGCACGACACGCTTGCCCTTCCGGAGCACCTGATGGCAATCTTTTTGAGAGTTCACACTGTTAGTGCTTATTTTTATTGCTGTATTTGTAGTGTTTGTGTTTTGTGGATGTGTAACGTCATCTGATGTTCTTACTTTTGCCTTGTCTCTGGACTTTGTTATATGTAATCTTGTTTTTTGTTCTTTCGGTTTTCTACTGCCGTTGGTTTCCTCTTTGGAAGAAGTGTCAAAAACTTTTTATTTTTATTATAAACCCCGTATGTACTATTATTCATAAACGATATTTAAACGAGACAGAAACCTAAAGAGCTCGAGAATACATCCTTAATTACAAAGTGAATTGAACATTCCATAGTTTTGCTTCAAAAGGGTCATCGAAAAACAATAAACTTTTTTGTTTACTTTTTTTATTTGCCGTTAGTTTACGTTTTTTATTTTCTTTCAACTCTTTGGTATGTTTCAATGTTAGTCTATCAGTTTTTTGTAATCTTATCTGCATTGTAGAGACTTCGAGATTGCCGAATGCAGAATAAAAAAAAAAGAGACCGCATTTGCATTTTACTACATTTAAGTGTTTGGCTGTATTATACGATAACCGCCATGCATTTTGGGGTCAAAACCGAATGAAGCATTGAAGTATTTGGGATCCTTCATACATCTACTCTGAATACTGTATTTTGTTTATTTGCGCTATTGTTCTCAACAAGGAATATAAAAATGTTTTTAAAAGCTACACCATAAATCAAGTTCTTTGTTGCCTGGATTTTTGCATGCAGATTGATACAAATGAAAAAAAGGTGCAATATGTGTACATTTTATTCAATTTTGGTCCTCTTTGTAAATTTACATCAATGGTTTCTGAGTAGTTGATCTTGTTAAAGTTTAACGGACAAACAGACGAGGAATATTTCATGATTCGAAAATTTAACACTGAAGATAAATTACGTTATGACAAGGAAAGGTATCCAACACTTTAAATTCATATGTTCGTACCAAATAGCAAAATACCACAGAAAATGTACATTTGTTTTTTGTCATTTTGACAAATTATGTCTGTGCGTTGCAGATGAAATCAAAACATTTGGAAGACCACAAATGGAAGATTTTGTAAATCTTACAGAGAACAAATAACCAAATTAAAATGATAATGAAAAGCCAATATCTTAGGTGTATGCAACATTGCGTCAGCACTGAAGTTCTGACTACTGTGATTTCCCCCGGGGACTAACAGTGCAACAGAAGAGGCATCGGCCCAGTGGTAATAAATATCAAAATACAGAGGATACTGCAAATTGATTTTTTTTATATTGCCACTTCTACAAATTATCTCTCTTCGGAGCAGATCAATTCAAAACATTTGGAAGACCATAAATCGAATATTTGTAAATCTGAAAGAACAAATAATGAAAAAAAGATCTAAATGAAAAGCCGAATTTAAAGACTGAACTTTGCTTGAGGGATATACTTCTTGGTTTGAACCAATATTTTTAAAGAAGAATAAATGTTGTAAGTTTCCAAATAGAACTGGTTTTCGGGTCAGCACCGCAGAACTGTCTACTGGATTGGTGAATACACTCGAGATCTAACAGTCAATCAATAGAAGCATCGGCCCCGTGGTAATAAATTTCGAAATACATAAGTTATTGCAAACTTAGTTTCTGCATATGTCCATTACAACAATTTATGTCTCTTTAATGCAGATAAAATCAAAACATTTAAAAGACTATTTGTCAATATGATAGATAACAAATACTAGTAACTAAAATGGATCTAGATGAAAGGCCAAATCTTCTTACGACAGAGCTTTGTGGAAGATACTCTTAAGTTTCAAGCAAAATTTAATATTTTTATATTTCAAATGATACATTTCGTATCATTTAAATTGATTCATACAAGTATCCAATCTTTTTCATATCCGTTAAAGATTAACATTTTTCTCCGACCCGTTTTCATCGGTACCACCTCAATATCTAAATGTTTTGAATAGAATGGTAAGGGGCATGAATATCCTCTACTGCAATTTTTTTAAGAAACTTATTGTGGTTGGATTTTAGAAAATTGTTTAAAGGGAAAATTCGCAAAAAAAATAAAATTTGATATTATTTTCCATTTGTATAAAGGAATCAGTATACATCTATATTAATGTTTTATTCCAAAGGATAAGTGCATGAGATAGATATTTCGATGAGATTGACTTCGTTGTGCGGGTCGCCATTTTGCCATCCTCTCGATAAAAATTGTCAAGATATGTCTAATGACCTTAGAGATACCAAATAACGGTGATCTACCGTTGCCATCATGTACATTCTTTATCAATGTGAAGCAGACGGTTGTCTCACTAAATGATTGTATGAAAAAGCGTATCATATACTTTTCCTGGTTTTGTTTAAATATTTTTATCACATCTAGATACAAAACCAACATTTTATTTTAAAAAAAATGTTTGAAAATATCAGAAAAGGTGCAATGCGAAATTCTGACCATGGATATAATAAATGTTCTGACGAGCAGACTGCTCTACAAATAATTGAAATAATATTAGCCGGAATAAGACACACCGACAGGTAAATTTTTGACGGATTGTTGTCCAACAAAACAACAAACCTGTTTATTACACCCATCAACAAACATGTACTTACCTGTGGCCATGACAGGAAGTATTAGCGTGGTTTATACTCTGGTCCCTCTCTCTTTCATCCAAACACTAATACACAAAACTTGCATACAGTCGGATAAATTCCGATTCATAAGTGAAAGTAATATATCATGTTTATCCATCAATGTTACCTAACCTCGAAGGCATGCATTTAAAAGAAAGAAGGAAAAAAACATCTCTAGTTTGGAATCCCAAAAGGAAATATATGTACCCAGGAAAAGCACAAACTTTGCCAATTTATGTAAATGTTCTGATTAGTACACTATCATTAGTACATGGCATGTATTTCACAGAAAAACATTACTTTTTTATGGTTTATATCATTAGCACGTTCTTTTCTTGTATCCCTTACATTTTAAAGCATTTTGTGTATTTCTCATATTCTTTTCTTTCTGTGACTTTACAAACGCGATACTTCTAGTGGACCCACTAATTTGCACATATTTGTTAATGAATATGAATATGAATATCTCTATTGTCGTTACCTAAAGCTTAGTTGCAGAGAAGATAAATATATATATATATAATAAATAAATAATACAGTTTGCATGTGTGGAAGTAC
>MJUU01061411.1:5961-17473 GCA_002080025.1 Modiolus philippinarum
CCAAGAGTTATGTCCCTTTGACGAACGCGGACGTGATAGAAGACACCTACTGAAATACAATGGTAACTGCTGAATGACCACGCCCGGATATTAGGTTAAACTTTTGATTGCAGAACAATACTGAAAAGGGGTTGAAAATACAAAGAATACCAAGAAAAAAAAACAGAAAATTCCCGGTTTCCGGTCTATACCTGGGGATACGCCCACTTCCGGTCACGCACGCGTCGTTTAATAAGGTCATACAACACCCCTGCGGGGTCTTGCCCTCTTTCAACACGTCATTACCTATCAACATGACTACTTACAGTAGATACACGCCCACTTCCGGTCGCGCATGCGCGCTGTAATAAGGTCATACGAGACCCTTGCAGGGTCTTGCACTCTCTCAACACGTCATTTCCGGTCAAAAGGCCCGACTAGGGCCTCAAATAGACCCACTTCCGGTCTATACCTGGGGCTACGCCCACTTCCGGTCGCGCATGTACACTGTAGTAAGGTCAACCGTGATTCTTGCGGGGTCTTGCCCTCTTCCAACACGTCATTTCCGGTCAATAGGCCCTTGTAGGGCCTCAAAAAGGGCCACTTCCGGTTGCGCATGCGCAACCTAAACATGTCATACATCGGTCACGTGACTTCCGCTTCCGGGCACGTGACTTCTGTCACGTCACTTCAGCTCTACATCACTTCCGGTGACGTCACTTCCGGTGATCCACCGCATCCACCACCTCAAATACGCGGTGAACTGTCCCCATATACTACTGACATGGACCTCATTTAGATGAATGTTTCAGTGAAATATAATAATGCTACAATATAATTAGATCCTCGTACATGTAGATTGTTTTAGGTTAAAAAAAACTTATTGAGATCGATTTTTATCTCGAAAGCCATGAAATGGCTGGAGAGATGTTAATATGACAAGAAAAAATCACGTGATGCTTCAAGCCTATTAACAGCTCTAAAAGATGATCTTCGTGCTTCCGATAAAATATAGTGCGCAAGTTTCTTTCAAAATCGTATACATTGTGTATTTGATATAGATAGACACTGTGGAAACGCGCATTTGAAAAAAAATCAGTCGGAACTGTCATTTGACAGATTTTTCTTTGTGACGTCGTCATAATTGATTGACTAATGTGAAACGTCATATTTCGGCCACTTTGCCGCGAATTAACTCCCCTTTCCTGTATATAATATTCATTACGGTAATTTTCAAAATATCTCCGTTAAAAGCATGGTGACCTATAGATTTTTTCGCCTTTTTCCGTAGTTGATATTATAAACTATCTTTGAACATGTTGAACAAAAGTACAAAAAATTCTCATGGATAAAAGGTTAATTTCTGTGAAGTTAAAGATTGCCTTTCCATATATACCCCGTGCATTCTATGTAAATTTAGATGAAAAATTGGCCAAAAATACGTAAACTTCGACCTGGATTCTAGGAAAAACAAGCATGGTTACCCATACTTTGTATTGCGGATTTCAGGAGTATAAGATTGGGTCTTCAATTGTGCCAATTTATAGAAAAATCTCATGGATGTAAATATTAGTGTCTATCTACCTTAAGTTATATTTCTTCATGTTCCTGAGTTGAATACGGTGTTGTTATATTAAATTGAAAACAGTATACATGTTTATCAAATTACCCGTTTTTTTTATAATGCGTCTCGGATCAACTAGCCTGTCGCGCAGTTATTTGTCAAAGATGAAAATAACATTTGTTTACCTGTGACATGTGTATTGCATATATTTATAGCAATGAAATCGACATGCATACGAAATCACACAATCCGATTATTTTCACGTATTACGGAATAACTTAATACATACAGACGTATGAAGTAGTTCTTTGAATGACTAAGGAGTATTTTCAGGGCTTTCGAGTTTCAGCTCCATCGGAGTTTTGATCAGAATTCTAACTAGTACTTTTATGGAATAATGCTTTCAAACAGAAATACTTAACAATTTTATCCTAAATTTTGTTGGAACCTAATATATAAATCTTATTTTAAAAGTTCATTCATCTGTACAATGTTGTATGCTTATTTAACGAACATAGTGCATTATTCATGTTTTCTTATTTTATATCATTTTGTTGCATAGATATATAAATATTATGCACCACATTTTCTTTTTTACCTCATGGTATATTAATGTTTTAAGTAATGCCAGCAAATTAGTCTACAAGCTATTTTGCCGTAGCCGGTCAAATAGCCTATGGACTATTTTGCCGGTACCGGCTAAATAGCCACTGCCAAAAATAAAACCATTAGGTTTGTAGCTGTTATACATATTAAAACAAACACAAATTCAGCATGAGATATAAAGACGTTTCATTGGTCTCCATTCCTCAGTTTGAATTACTGTCACAGTTTATTAAAGACACTACTGCCTTCACATCATCAGGAGTTGATGGGTTTAAAACAATTCTTTTAGTTTTCATTAATTGGTAAGAAATAGATCTATTGGAAATACTAGAAGATGTAAAAAATATAAGATTATCGGTACCTCTTTTTTACTCACAATAACACTCATAATACAGAGGGACTAGTCTCAGTAAAATCATAATTAGAATATTCATTCTTAAAGTTCCATCATGCTGGGAACAGTTTAATTAACATGTCCATGAATCGTCTTTTTTATTTCTGATTTTTAAACAAAAAGGGGTTGGACAGATGGCTGTAAAATCGTGTTTAATTATGTGTCTGTTCAAATTTCTGAAAAAATAGTTTTCTCGAAATATTTATTTGAATTTTCTTAAGAATTATTTACAATTCAAACTCTTTAAGATTTAGAAAAAAAAAAATCCTTGATTTCTTAGACTATGTATGGCCTGTTACTACCGTCATAGTTTAAGTGCAAAGAGGAGTCCACCCATTCATGCATTCTTTAATTATATGTCAGTGACAGTTTCCCACTTATTTTTATTTTGCTTTTAGATAATGCTAAGAACTTTTGACGTTTGACGTATTTTATCTTAATATTTAAAACGTACTTCTTTCGTTCCCTTGTGATGTAGACAACATCCCCGTAATGTTTTTGTTAACATCTATAATCAGTTTGAGATTTTTTTCTTTCTTTTTTTTGACAAATCTACCTCCAATAATGATGAAAATATCAGTTTTAAACATTTTTCGTAATTAATTACATGTAGTTGATGATATTTGAGAAAATAGACGGACTCTGAGATTATATCTGATTGAAGACTCATTGAATAAAGTATTTTATGACGGATTACTCAAACTGCTCCTTGGCCAAACAATTTTTATCGGCAACATATACTTAAGCAATGGTGTTTTTTTTTCAGGATGACCCTGAACTATAACACTGATTCGGTCATTCAACATCATAGATCGAGTGTTGTAGGATTTCACTGCAGATATTACAGCTGACTTCAACCTTTGCCAAGACATACCAGCTGGTAGATGATGTCTTTGACCAACTTGATCACATTCATTCATATTCAATCAATCAATATTCCACCAGATCATAGGTCATGTTAATAGCACATGAGGGTGGAAAATTGCAAATGAAAACAGAGAAGATTTGATGACACAAACATATACGCAGAGTCTCGAACATAATGGGATATTCTGTTAGCATATAAAATATATTGATAGGGTCATTTGGATATAAACCAAGATAATATATGACCAGTTGTCCTGTTCAGTAAATCTGAATAGGGGAGTTTTGTTTATAATAGAATTCACAGACAATGACTGATACAAACGCTGATAAAAAATGGACAAGAGCCCAAGAAATTCATTCAAACAGTTGAACTTTATGCAAAATATATGCAAAACTGTATTCAATCACCAAAAATGCACAGGTATTAGAATGCGAAAGCTGTGAGTGTCACTCCTGAAAATCGCCTAAACTTATCATCTGCAGACAAAATTTTCGGAAAAAGATCAGACTTTCATTGGGTATTACCCACCATGTCATGAAAAAGTTGCTAAAATATACAGTTGAAAAGGAAATGGAAGAACGACGCAGAGACCAGTTTGCTATGTACGAGGAATGACTGATTAGGAGGCTATGATGAAGAAACAATAAGTGGAGGAAGCTGAGAGGATGATTGATCAAAATAAGTTGCATAACAAAGATTAGATAAAAGCTGCAGAGGTTGACACACAGTTAAGCCATTGAAGAAGTTGATGAGTACAAGGAAAGTATTGCTGGAAGGAATAAAGCAATTTTTTAATGCTGAGGAATCACAAGAGGGGAAACCAAAAGACACGAAGGAAACAGACACCAAATTTATTGAAGAATTATGTAATTTCCTATCCGGTGATGGTCAGTCATTAAAAAGTGTAATCAGGCTTGGAAAAAGGAACGATAAAGCGGACAAACCTAGACTATGAAAATAGTTTATGAAGACGAAAATCTAAAAGTAAGTTTATTTGAAGCTTGTGTAAACTTAGCTAGGCACAACATAAGTTCAGCAAAATCAATGTTTTCCATGATTGGATTCAAAGGAGAGACAAAAAATGAAATTATGGGAAGAACGTAAGGAAGAGAATACGCAGAATGAGTCAGGGGACTACAAATACAAGTATATATTGAAGGGCACACCCTTGGACAAAACAACGGCAGTAGAATACCGAAGGAACAAGGGAAGCGAAGACCACAAAAATCGACATCAGGTGCCCCGGAAGGGTAAGCATGTCTTGCTCCACTAGCCACACCCGTCACACGATCAGTGAGGTATATATTGTTTTGAAAGTTCTGATATGTAGCTGATTGGAATTGCCATTTTCTAACCCTTAGACAAAACCAATAAAAATCCTTGGTACAAAAGGGATGTGAAAATAAAAAAAATGTTAGTTATTGCAAAAAAGGAATGAAAGATGTACAAAACGTAATGGATTAAAAATTGAACCTGTAAATAAGTAGGTGGAGGCTTTTAAAGGTTTAAATTGTTTTATACTATTGCCGGATTATTATCCAACAAGTTGTATGAAATAAAATCAAAAGTTCAGGAAGCAAAGGATGGCTTTGACATACATGTAGGCATATGAGAAGTTATGATAAAAACTTCAGATTTCCTTCTGAGTAAGGCAGAGCTACGAATTGGAGAATATCATTTCTTTATAAATGAAGAATTGGAGATAGTAGAGGGGGTAGCTCTGTATATAAAGGAGAAGCTAAATGCAGAGCAAATCGTTATATCTAATAAATGCGAAGAAGGCTGGTGGATCTAATAAATTAAAAGGAAAGGATGAGCTACTATTGGGATGCATTTATAAAAGCCCCATTAGCGATAATGAGAATGTTGCTTTACTGAATGAAGTCTCAAATGACAGAATTCACACACCTACTAAATATGGGTGATTTCAGCTACCCAAAATTAGATTGGTTGAATTGTTCAATAGATTAAATATATATCGATGAGGATGACATGGTTTACATAGTTGAACATGAAAGTCCACTAGGACATAGTGATAGGTATGTCTCGATCTTCAAATATGAATGGTATTAGAGGCAGTGTAAAGGTGGAACTTCTAACCTATAAGGGAAATTATACAGAAATGGAAAATGAATTAGACTTAGACTAGAAGAGTATGTTGGATGATAAGGACCCTGATGTGCAAAATCACATCGACACAAATGCGTGTGAAAAAAAAAAATAAAGGAGAAATGTGTACTCAAATACAATAGTATAGCAGGGACCAAGCTTGGGTGAAAAAACAATAAAGGAAATTAAGCATAAGCACAGCTAGATGTTGGAACAGATTTATGGAGTGCAGGGATCTTAAGAAATATCCTAATTCTGTTCAAGAAGAAGGAATTTGGGTTCATAGCATGTGGATCCACTATTCCACTATATAATTCACAGATGTTTCAACTAAGAATGGAGAACGAAGATTTAAGTACATTGTCACAGGCAGAGAACAAGCATACTTTGGGAAATACGACTCAGAATCACAGAAAAATACACAGAGGAAGAAGTGATTAAAATATTAGAGTTTCTGATCGACGAAATATTTGTCCAGTTTCGAGGACCTGTTTTTCAACAGACCATCATAATTCCAATAGGCACAAACTGTGCACCTCTTTGAGCCGATCTGTTTCTCCACTCTTATGAGGCTGAATTCATTGAAGGGCTTCTTCGAAATAAAGACGAAAAACTGGCCCATTCGTTTAATTTCAGCTTCCGGTATATAGGTGATATTTTATCACTTAAAAACCCTTGCTTTGATGATTTTCTTCATCTTATTTATCCAAAAGAGCTTGGAATTAAGGATACTACAGATACTTCCACATCGGCCTCTTTCTTGAAATTGACAACAGTGGTACATTACAAATTAGGCTGTATGACAAACGTGATGACTTCACTTTTCGAATAGTCAACTTCCCTTTTATTTGTAGCAACATTCCAAAAGCACCAGCATATGGAATTTACATCTAACAACTCATTCGCTACTTAAGACCTTGTGGTCGTTACAGCGACTTCCTAATAGACTACTTAAGCAAGGGTACGTTATCAAAAACTTTAAGTCATCACTACGGAAGTTTTACGGTCGACATCACGATCTTGTGGATTGCTATGGGATATCTGTTTCCCAGATGACAACAAATATTTCCCTCTACAACTAAAGTTTGTTTTTCCTCTATCGGATTTGACTTTACTACCTGAGATGACCTGTTAAACAGGGCGGGTGTCTTATACTCTACCGGTACGCCTGATCTCACCTATGGTTTTTATAGGGTCCGTGTTTTTCATCTGTATGTGTGTCTTCATTTTTCGTTTTTTTTGTCCCGTACTCAAGGGGTGTCCTTGTTTCTTAGTGTTTCCGATGTTGCCTTTGTTCATGGCTTGTCTTTCTTTTGACTGACGGTTCGGTTTTCACTTTCTTCAACTACTCAAGGTAATGGGCGAATGGACAAAAATACTTGACAATGGTGGAAGTATTGACTCTATGGATACGGATTTTTGATAAAATGCCTCATAAAAGACTTTTCAAGAAAAGCGAGAGGCACGGCATTGGGAATCAAATAGTCATTTGCGTTAAGAGCCTTCTGAGTAACAGAAAATAAAAAGTCTCAGTAAATGGAGAAGAATCTACAAGACATGATGTGATAAGTGGCTTTCCAAAGGACAGTGCGTTAGGACCAATTCTTTTTGTAATTTATACTAACGCTATATCCGATATTATGGAATCTAATGCATACCTCTTTGCAAATGATACTATAGTATATAAAGAAATCAAAGCCATTACAGATAGTATAAGTCTGAAAAAGCATATCTTGATGGTTTCCGAGAGTGGTTAAATCAATGGCTGCTCAAGTGTAATCCAAAGAAATGTTAATATTAAAAGCAACAAAAAGAGAATGGAGTGAGGAGACGCAAAAGTAAATGACGACTCTGGAAATCAGGTTAAACTGCAGTATTCAGACGGGGAAAAATATAGGCTTTATGGAGGATAACTAGTTCAGATTCTCAGAACATATTCCAAAAAAGTAAACAAAGCCAATAACATTATGGGCTTCATTAGAAGAACGTTTACATATCGCAATGAACAGAATTTTAGAAATTGTTCCAAGCATTGGTAATAACTCTATAGAGTATGCTGCAGTGGTTTAATCCAACAGCTGTCAATAAAAGCTACACCGAAGTGCAGCGGTCTATGTGATTGATTCTAAAGAGCGACGTTATTGTTGAGGGGTACTGAAAAATAGTGGTCTTGGCGAGCGATACTGAAGATCAATGGTCTATTAAAGCGATACTGAAGAGTAACAGTTCATGTGAGCGATATTGAATATGCATGGTCTAGGTGAGTGATACTGAAGAGCAATGTTTATGTGAGAGATGCGAGCGATACTTAAGAACAAAGGTCTTTTCGAGTGATACTAAAAAGAAACGGTCTAGGTGGGCCATACTGAAGATTGTAAGCGTACTTTCATTTCGCTGTGTATAATCTAGCACTAATAAAAACACCTATTGCTTTCCTACCTTGCTGATTATTCCGTATTAATTACTCACTTTTGTATTTGAGCATCGAGGAAATTTTACCCTTAGGATTTCTATCCAAACGTAATGAATACAACGCCGGAATGAAACCACTGCTACAAAAGCAATGGTCTGTGTGAGCGATACTGAAGAGCAACAGTCTGTTTGAACGATATTAAAGAGCACCGGTCTAGGTGAGCGATACTAAAGAGCAACGGTCTGGGTGAACAGTACTGACTCTTTAAAGCTCCATACTTATTTTTAAGATTGCAACAACGAATGTGCAATGCTTCCAGAGTCCTGGACAAAAATAATCGAAGCCATGAGAATTCTAGTTTTTTATGTATCAAAGTGGTGTTTTGAAAACGATTCCGGAACCAACAGAGCACGAAGTCTTTTCTCGCACAATATGAGCCACTACCCATTAGAATTATACACCAATTGACACGTAAACGAAGCCCATAAAATGCATTGCGCAATTGATAATGAAAATAACATAATTGTGAGGGTAATTTTACATATTACTGTTTATCTTCCGTTTAAAAGTTCGTTTTACTATATTTGTGTAGAACTAGTTTTGTTGTTAAGAAACTGTAGTATTTCATACCTTTGTTTCTGAACAGTAAAGTTTAATTATCTTGTTGATTAAAAATATGCCAAATTTATTTCTGAAGATCGTGAAATTTAGAATTAAAGGACATGGATTAAGTGCACATGATAAAAAGTCTACAAATACATTGAAAAATGCTTTTATTGTTGTTCTTTATCTTTATGTCACTACGAAGTATACAAGATGAAATTAAAGGGGCTTATAAATCTCTTCAGCTGTGAAAAAATATGTTTCAATATACCATCGTTATTAACTCCTAAACAGATAAATTGTACGACTTGTTTAATTCGGAACATGTCAAAGTTAATATAATATAAAGGCAAATTCTGTAAAATTGTACAAGATATTGTTCAATTCATATATAACATCAGTGGATCCGGCTTTCAAGAAAAGGGGTTCCAATAAAGTTTTAGAAAAATGGGGTTTGAAAATTATTTGTTTGCATTTTTTTTAAATTCGGCTGATAATTTTCCATAAAAAGAACATTCAAATTCCTGTAGCCCCTCAACCCCCGATCCGCGAATGTTTAATCATTTTTATATAGATAATAGTGTTGCACACAGCTCTATATAATATGAATGATAGTGTGTTGGTAAGGTGAGCTGCAAAGGTAGAATATAAGATTCCAAATGCCAACAGTGATGAAAATCATCTTTTTAAACCTGTTAACATCGGAAAATCCAGCAAGGTTTTAGGCTGGATTTGAAATCCTGCTTGCTGTCATCTATGGCAACACCGCCTGCACTATGTCCAGCGCCCTAGACCATTCGGCCATCCAGGCTATAAAATATAGCTTTCGGTAACCGGGTCATTCCTCCTCGTAGGAAATCTAGAGTTGTAACATAGTACACGATGAACATTAGGTGGGTAGGAAATAGATAGACGAAGGATGAGGTTGCAACAGGTATCATTTTTAATAGATATCTATCCATTGTGGAAAACTTTCATTGATGTTTCGGTACAAACTGTGATTCATTTTTATACCCCGCCACACGTAGTGGCGAGGTATTATGTGATATCCTCAGTCGTGTGTCCGTCCGTCTGTCTGTCCGTCCCCCGAAGGTTTCCGACTGATAACTTGTGAACAAAATAACATTAGGTCTTCAAACATGGTATGTAACTTCTTTACCACAAAACTCAGGCCAAGTTCGATTTTGGGTTCAGAGGTAAAAGGGATTCTGGGGTTATGCCCCTTGAAACTTTGAAACTTTGCTAATTTTTGGGTTTCCGACTAATAACTTGTGAATGAAATAATATATTGTCTTCAAACTTGGTATGTAACTTGTTTACCACAAAAACCTCAGACCAAGTTCGATTTGGGGTTCAGAGGTCCAAGGGTTTCTGGATTTATGTCCCTTGAAACTTTGAAATTTTGCAAATTTTAGGGTTTCCGACTGATAACTTGTGAATGAAATAATATATTGTCTTCAAACTTGGTATGTATCTTATTTACTACAAAACTCAGGCCAAGTTCCAAGGGGTTCTGTAGTTATGCCCCTTGAAACTTTGAAATTTTGCGACTTTAGGGTTTCCGACTTATAACTTGTGAATGAAATAATATGTTGTCTTCAAACTTGGTATGTAACTCGTTTATCGCAAAACTCAGACCAAGTTCGATTTTTGGTTCAAAGGTCCAAGGGATTCTGTAGTTATGCCCCTTGAAACTTTGAATTTTGCAAATCGTAGGGTTTCGGACTGATGACTGATGACTTGTGAAAGAAATAGCATACTTCTAATTTTGTATATAGGTTGTTTACTATAAAACACGCACCAAGTATAATTCTGGGTTCAGAAATACAAAGGAAACTGGAGTTGTGCTTCTTGAAACTATGAAATTTTGTGAAACGTGGCGGGGTATCGTGTAATGCACCATTACTATTTTTTACTTAGTACTGGGATGAACATTTCTTTTCATTGTCTACGACTTCTGTATGTTCTGTTGATTTGTTATCGGACAATATCGCAATGAAAGATCATGAAAGGGGAGGTTTGGCGAGCTGTAAAATCGGTTTAAGCCACCATTTCCTTTGAAATGCCTGTACCAAGTTAGGATCATTAACAGTTGACAATTTTCTGTTTGTCCCTTGTATTTGGGCTCTTTACAATTCTGTTTGGTAATTTTTACAGACTGCTTAAGAAATATACAATATGTTGTATACTCTCTGCATTTCTAACCTTACATATATCCCTTGTATGTCATGCATTTATTTGTAAATGGGGGTAATAACGAAATAACCGAACAGAACTGTCAGAGCAAAAGTCAAAAGGCAAAAAACAAAGCGTGTGGAAAACCATCAGAAAATTGTCGACCGCAATGGTCCTGACTTGGTACAGGAAATTTAAAAGAAATGGTGGGTTAAACCGGTTTTAAGGGCTTCAAACCTTGACTTATTTTGCGGTAGTGTCCGGTAGCAACTCAACAGCAATTGATACCGACAGGTCGTAAGAAAGTGAAATGCTCATCCCACTACTGTTGTGAAAGATCTGTCTGGTGTCCGATTGGTAAATGTCATTTCTAACCCTAGCACTATCGGCCGAATGAGAATCAACGAGATCATTATTAAAGTCAAGCAATATATGCGATTGTTGAAAAAAAACATTATTACTGTAATACATTTAAACATTATTGATTTTATTACAGTAATAATTTCTTTATCGGGATCGCATCTATTGTTTAGACTATGATGCTGATCTCATCGATTCGCATTTGGCCGATAGTGCCATTATAAGTAAACTGGTTTAACCCACCATTTTATTTATAAAATGCCCGTTTCAAGTCGGGAATTTTTCGAATATGACGGATTTCCAAAAAATTTCTGTGTTGGGTTGTGTGTCTGTTGTGTGATTCTGTCGTATGTTATACGGATTTTCCTTACTGGTCTCTCCCTGTAATTGATATGGACTTTTGGTGTCACTTTTATCTATAAGTAAAATTGAGTAATTTTT
>MJUU01061413.1:0-21719 GCA_002080025.1 Modiolus philippinarum
TAGTTAGTACATGTCAGTCTGCTATATGGCTTTTGACGTTGACCTCAGTTTCATGGTCTAATGAACATAGTTAGGTTTTTCTGATTTGAACAGTTTCTCAATTACTGTAAGTGGTGGGGTAATGATATTAGGCTTTTAGGTTGCTCTTAAGTAGAACATGACTGTTTTAGTGACCAAACAGGGACGGGCGAGATATCTATTAGGGTCCACTCTTGTTCTTGTAATCTCTCACTATGCCGTCAAGTTTTTTTTTTTTGTGTTTACTAGTAACTCATTGCATATATTTGTATTTTTCATGACGTGAAAAATACTTTTAGAAAGCGATAGCTTCCACAAAATATGAGTTGTAACTAAATAACAAAATACCGAAGTTACTGTTAATTTATTTTCTGCATATGCGCATTTCGACAACTTATGTCTAATCAGTGCAGATAAAACCAAAACACTTGGAAAGCCATTAACCGAAAAATGTGAAAAGTGACTAAATACAAAGATTAATGAACTTTAATATCTGTTGTCTGAGTATCCGAATACTTTGTCTGAATTATACAGTAATGTTTAAGTATACATTAAATTTGCGTGAAGCTATTTGTTCCCTTATCTCTATTTTGTCATTGAATTCCAGGCAAGTCGCTATATTTTCATTGCCTAATTCTGAAGAAAAAGAGTAATAATTGGAAAAATGTAAGATTGTACCTATCTGTGGGTGGTACTGCGGTCTAGTCGTAAATCATTATCAAACAGCATGGGCAAGACATCAGTTTGGCTTAATATTTTTTTACACCCCGTTTGAAAACATTATGTACTACATGTGCATTTTCTGTTCAGAATTTGATTTGATTGATTTTAGGGTTTCTCTGAGCAAGACATTGACATAGCTATTACATTACAAGTTGGTACCCATCTCTTATCCGCTACTCCTCTTGAACCTCAGAATAAATTTTCATGAAACTTTTAACACAGTCTTTGTCACATAATGTAGATGTGTACCTCTTATACCAGAATTTGATTTGATGATTTTTGGTGTTTTCCATAGCAAAACATGGTTTTTGCTTTAGATTTGGATGTGAAGAAAGCTTTAATCCATTTATTTCTGGGATCAGATGGGGAAAGGGGGGATCTTTATTGATGAACTTTGCTCATACTAGTTTTTAACTGAAATTCATTTTTTACTATGTCTTATCTGTTAAAAAAAATCTAAAGATTTCATCTTATAAATAGATAAAAATACAGAATTGATGCATATCTAGAGCAGAATTCTTGTTATTAACTTTTAAATCAATGTGTATTCATTTTTGTTTTGCACCCTACAAATTTCTGGCAGTATAGCAGTATATAGAAACGTCGATATAACATAAAACACTGCTAAATCTGTATTAGATTAAGGTCAAATGCAAAGGAGCTAGGACAGAAAATTTTGAACGCCACTGAAAACAGATAATCACTGGGCTGGACAACACTGTCATTCAAATTTCAGCGAAAAATTTATTTTTACACTGTAAAGGGAGAATCATTGTGACTTGATAATTATTTGAACAAAAATTGATTTGTAGCTAGCTTTGACGCTTCATGCAAAAAACAATCATGGCAATGATGGGCTGATATCAGCGATTGGTTTTAAATCTAGTTGCTAGGTATATTTTGTCCCAAAATTTGACTATTGTATCCATAATTGAAAATGCATACCTTACAAGTTTACGTACCAAATAAATATGATTGGCATATGAGAATTTAGAATAAAAAGGTCATTCCGTTATATTCATTGTGCTATTTGCCAAAGTCATTAAAATATCACTCTTATATATCATTATAAAGATGTCAATAGTTTTGTCACTGGATGACAAAAGTTTTCAATATCGGTGCACATTTCAATATTAATATCTAGCAGCTTCGAGTTTGCAACATCATGTTTAGAATTGTTTTATTTCTGGTAGTAAATTATAGCAACAATACAAAGAATGTAGTACATTAATCAAAAGTCTTCAAGCCATAGACCTAACGTTTCCTAAATAGTTTTTTTTTAATTCCACACTAAATAAAAAGTCCAGTACATTTAATAGTACATCATTGGCATCTGTGTATATTTTTGTTTAAATAACAAAAGACCGAAGTTACTGTTAATTTAGATTCTGCATATGTCTCTTCAGTGCAGATCAAATCAAAATATTTGGAAATCCATATATCGAAAAATATGTAATATCTGACAGAGAGCAAATTAACAAAAGGGGTCTAAATAGTAAAGGCAACACCAGCTAAAGACAGAGCTATGCGAGAGGGAGATACTCCTTAGTTTTGAATAAAATTTTATAGAATTAGATATTGCAAGTTTCCAAATAAAACCGGTTTTCAGGCCACCACCGAAGTATTGGCTACTGGGTTGGTGAATACCATCGGGGACTAACAGTACAAGTCCAACAGCAAAGGCATCGACCCAGTGGAAACTAATAACAAAATACTGAAGTTACCCAGAAATAATAAATAACAAAATAACGTTATATAGATTATATTTTGTCACTAAACAACCATCGCTTTGGTGATTTTTGTTATCTGATCTATCCACAAGAACTCGAAATTAAGAATACTACAGACACTTCCACATCGGCCTCATTCCTTGGCCTTAATATTTAAATTGGAAACAGAGGTAGACTTCAAACTAAGCTGTACGACTAATGCGATGAGTTCACTCTTCCAATAGTCAGCTTCCCTTTTCTTTGTAGCAACATCCCAACAGCACCGGCATACGGAGTTTACAACTCCCAGCTCATTCGCTATTCAAGAGCCTGTGTTCGATACAGTGACTTCCCTGATTGAGCCCGGTTGCTCACAAATAGGCCACTTAAACAAGGGTATGTTACCCCAAACTTGAAGTGATCCCTCCAGAAGTTTTACGGTCGACATCATCATCTTGCGGACCGATATTGGTTATCTGTTTCCCAGATAACATCAGATCTTTTCCTTTAAAGCTTAATTGTTGTTTCCTCGACTGGATTTGACATGTTCAACACGGCGGGTGTCTTATAAGAAGCAGGAGATGCTTACTCTACCGGTACACATAATATCACCCATGTTTTTTTTTTATTGGATCCGTGTTGTTCCACTTTGTGTGTGTCTCCATTTTCCTTTACTGTGCCGTACTCATGTTGTGTCTCTGTTTCTTTGTTGTTTCCAATGTTGCCATTATTCTTGGATTATTTGTTTTGAATTGACGGTTCGGTTCTCACTTACTTTACTGTTAATTTAGATTCTGCATATTAGCATTTTGACAACTTATGTCTCTTGAGTGCAGATCGAATCAAAATATTTGGAAATCAATATATCGAAAAATATGTAAAATCTGATAGGGAGCAAATTACCAATAGGATCTAAATAGTAAAGCCAAAACCAGTTAAGGACAGAGATATGCGAGAAGGAGATACTCCTTCCTTTTGAACAAAATTTTATAGAATAAGATATTGCAAGTTTCCAGATAAAATCGGTTTTCGGGTCGGCACCGAAGTACTGGCTACTTGGTTGGTGAATGCCATCAAGGACTAAATTCATACGCACATTTGTTTCAATCTAAACACAATGACCATTTCATAAAACACCTTCAATTGTCTAAAATAAAAACAGTTTTTGTAGACAAAAATATATCTAGCCCGCAACTAACGGGTCACAGTATAATGCCAGATACTAGATATCTTATCTGGCATTCTTACTGCTATGAATGGATAAAATTTAAAATATTAATCAAAGTCATTGAGTCTTGAACTTGAGGTCAAATGTAATTAACAGTGAAAAATACAGAGTAAATGCACATTAGACTAAATAAAATTTTAAATATTAATCAAAGTCATTCAATCTTGAACTTGAGGTCAAATGTAATTAACAGTGAAATATATAGTGAAAATGCACATTAGACTAAATAAATTTTAAAATATTAATCAAAGTCATTCAATCTTGAACTTGAGGTCAAATGTAATTAACAATGAAATATATAAAGTAAATGCACATTATACTAAATAAAATTTAAAATATTAATCAAAGACAATTAATCTTGAACTTGAGGTCAAATGTAATTAGCAATGAAATATATAGAGTAAATGCACATTAGACTAAATAAAATTTGAAATATTATTCAAAGTCATTCAATCTTAAACGAGGTCAAATGTAATTAACAATAAAATATATAAAGTAAATGCACATTAGACTAAATAAAATTTAAAATATTAATCAAAGACAATTAATCTTGAACTTGAGGTAAATGTAATTAGCAATGAAATATATAGAGTAAATGCACATTAGACTAAATAAAATTTAAAATATTAATCAAAGTCATTCAATCTTGAACGAGGTCAAATGTAATTAACAATAAAATATATAGAGTAAATGCACATCAGACTAAATGCACATCAGACTAAATAAAATTTAAAATATAAATCAAAGACAATTAATCTTGAACTTGAGGTCAAATGTAATTAACAATAAAATATATAGAGTAAATGCACATGAGACAAAGTCTCAACAAATTAATGATTAAACCAAGCGATGAAACAATGCTTTCATTGTTGTTCTTCATCTTGCAGTCAGCATTTATGCATCAGAGATGTAACAAAACACTATATATGAAGAGTGCAGGTGTTACACTTGCTGAAAAAGTGTTTCTAAATATATAAATTGAACAAAGTCACTAAAACGTGAAATTTGAAATCAATGTTACATAACAGGTGTAAGAAAGACACATGCTGCCCATATGTAACACCAGACATTATATTCTGAGCATGATAAAGTTTTCAAATATGTAAACAATTCAACTTGGTCTGATTTCAAGGAATGTTTACTCTAAGAAAATTTCGAAAATACGTATTGTCATTTTTTCTCCTTTCAAGGTTGTGCTCATTGAGTTAGTAGTCTACATGTATTGGGTTTTATTTGTATGTTTATTATGCCTTAGGGAAACGGGGAAAGATGAAGGGGAGGTTTAGGTACCAATAAACCGGTTACCCCTACCGCTGGCTTTTGCTAGTGCCGGTACCAAGTCCGGCTGTCCCGAGTTCATATCGTTGTTTACGTTTCTGTTTTGTCTTATTTTTGTTTTTCCCGTGTAGTTTCCTCGCAGATTATGGCATGCAATTATAATTTTCATCTATTGTAGATGTTTCCTGTTGTCCCTTTTATTTCATTCGAGGCTGCGAATCAAATGGAATAACTAGATTGGTAGGCTTGAGGTGATTTCGACTAATGCTAGCAATTGCAAATCTAGTTTGTTTTGGCTTGGTCATATTGTTACGTTAAACATATTTTAGTGTATCAAATTATACAATTGGATTGGACAAAAATTATGTCAACTTACAAAGGTCCTCTCCATACTATTAAATATACAAAATTACACATACGTCAGCAAATAAAATTGTAAGACTAACTGCAGAAAATAATCACATGGTATATCAGTACACATGCATCGTATACAAAAAAGAAAAAAACCGAAAAGAAAAGAAAAGAAAGGAAGAAGGTAGAAAGGGAACAAAATTTAAAAAAAATAAAAAGAAAGAAGATGAGATGTGATCAGGAAATTAAATAAATCGTTTAGTTTGTTTTATATAGCGCTGAAATGATTTGAATTTTTTTCATTTGTTTGATTGTTTAATAAAGAATCCCCAAAAAGTTTAGTTTCAATTTTTAACTCATTTACGAAACTAAGAGAGGATTTCATTTTATTTCTTGCCTCAGCATATAAACTACACTCTAAAACATAATGAAGAGCATCTTCTACAGGCAATCCGCATATGCAACCAGGATCATTTGATAATACGAAAAAGATCAGCATTTAAGTTACTACATCTGTGTCTAATTCTAGTATGGATTATGTTTAATTTTCTGCAACCAACTGAAAAATACATTGGAACGTTATCACAATCATTATTTAAGGCCTTTTTAAATCGGTTTAAGCTTGGCATATTACGTGTTTCTTGATTTAATTCATTCCAAAAATTTTATAGTTGACGGAAAAAAAGAATTCGAATAAGTTTGTAGTCTAGTTCTAGGTACTCTTATATCTCTTTGATTACGCAAGTTGTATTCATTATTTTCTCTTAAAAGGAACTAAACAATCATGTAAATACACTGGACAATAATCATTTTCAATATTATATAGCACTGAAAGTTTCTTTTGTGACGTCTTGACTGAAGGGATTCCCATCCTTTTTCAAAATATAGTGATTCGATACTAGCAAATTTGGGCAATCCCGTAACTATACGAGCTGCCTCATGTTGAATTTGTTCAATTTTGTTAACATTTTGGATAGAACAACCATCCCATAATTCACATGCAAATTCCAATAAGGGCCTTATATACGTAAAATAGATTTTTTTCTAAATTATACCGATTTAAAGTAAATTTAAACTTACGAAGTATTGATATTTGTCCAGTAGTACTCTTCAGTATATTTTGAACATTGCTATTCCATTTACAATTTGATGAGAATGTAACACCTAGGTGTTTGTGATCATCAACAAATTTGACATGTTCATTATCAAACATAATAGTGGGTTTAATACGAGTCTGAATGTTAGAAAAAATACACATTCTGTCTTCTAGGGGTTAAAGTTGACCAACCATTTTGTGGACCATTCCTTTAGTTTTGATAGGTCTGCATTAATTAATTCTATTATCAATTTCTTGTACATTTTTTGAGGCATGTGACAAAGATGTATCATCAGCAAATAATCTGGGCAGACTTTCAGTGTTATCAGCTAATTAAACCATTGTTGTGACGTCATCTAGTGTATTAACTGTGGATTCTTTTTAAAGAACCCACGGCTTCCCCTCTATTGTTTTCTCAATTTAAAGTTTAAAAACGTCCCGAGGGAAATGTATGTTTACTACATTTCACTGCGATGTATTTGTCCGATTAAGCGAAATATTTTGTTCTCATCCAGTTTTATGATACTTTCGTTAGGCACGGACCTTTTTGATTTTCGTCGGGGGGAGGGGGTAGTGCTGGGATTAAGTTCAACCGAGTTGCTAAAATTTTGGACTGCATGCTAGGAAAATTTATTGTTTGGTGAGCAAGTTTTTTTTTCTAATAAACAGCGTGAGGGTTAGATTATTTTCTTACCCAGAGTTGCTAGTGTCAGAGATTATTTTAGCAAAGACTGGGGTCAGAAATCCCAACCCCTGAAATCAAATGGTCTGTCCTTTACTGGGTAGATTATACCAACTATAGTAATTGTACATGTTGTAGCAGCTGATAACATCGTAATTTCAATAATATATGTCTGATAAATGCGCGGAAATGTTCTACTCGATCTTTTCTTTTTAAAAATACACATTAGTAATTTGATCGAGTAATAGAGAAAATCCCGTATTTGCGTTTACTTACACTATATTCCGACTTTTTCGAGTTTACTTAATTAAGTTCCATGTGAATCAAATAACAAACCTACTCTAACAAGGGCGAACTTTATGAGTGCCGGGAGGGGGTTTTAACATAAAAAAATCGATTTCATAATCATTTACGAGTTCGATCCTGTTATCAGTGTTAGTTCAAAATATGAACAAAATATACAAAATTATGCATCAAATTATGGTGAAAAGCACAGTCAGATAACTTGCTTACCAGGGGTGCTGCATGGTATTTCTTCCAGAATATTAGGTAGATGGAACATTAAATAAAATATCCGGTTTGTACACATTTTTCATTTTTTCATTGATTCATATTTTTCTGTACCACTGATCTGCTTATTTAGAAAAAGTACTAAGAAATATCATCAACCGGGGGTAAAAACACGGGATCCCCTGCTCTAAGAGAGCCCGGAGCCAATGTAAGTGCAGCCTAGATTCCTATGAGTGGAGCCCGGATCCCTAGTGTTGGAGCCTGGAGGTCTTGTGTTAGAGCCCGGAGCCCGAAACCCTGTGCTGTAGCCAAGATCCCCACGTTCAAAAATGGTTAGAGCTTATTATTCCAGAGCCAATTTTATTCCCCATTCATAACGCTCTTGAACTGAAATTTTTTTGGCAATCCTCTTGTTTATCAAGAATTTCAGGAGATCGTGACCTAGACAAAGAAACAAAAGGACTTTAGAATTCTTAAGACTGGACTTGAAGTTCATATTCCTAGTTCAATTATTTTAATGTATTACTATTAAGGAAAAGGTAACATTAAGCAATAATAAAAAAATACATCCTTAGATTCTCATTCCCAATCTCCCCGATTTTTTGACATGCCTGAACAAATTTTTTTTTTTTGATTTTTTGGCAAATTTTGGTACATTTGTTTTAAATGAAAGCATTTTTCACAAAATTTGATAAAAATATAAAATAAATTTCGCCCATCCGCGCAAACATTTGAGAAAAAAATGGATGAGAATCGAGAAATTATCTTATAATGGCCGTATCTTTTGTGTATGAGTTTCATGTATGATCTGTACTAATTACATTAATTCTTGAAATCGTAACAATTGCTGAATGTAACCAAACGAAAAGAAGTGAAATGTGAACTTATTTTAATATTCACTATATTAGAATTGCAGGTACAAGGATATTAAAGTGTCATTAATTAGTCCACTTGTTACAAGGTACCCTAACTATGACATTTTTTGTTTTAATAAATATACTAATTTTTTTTTTTTGTTTAATTAAAAAAGTCACTAGTGCCAGGGGGACGTGCTCCTTTGGGCCCCACTGGATCCGCCGCTGTTTAAAAGATTTTTATGAAGGTTTTTTCCTCTTTCCATTTAAAAAGTTTTCAAAAAGTTAAGTAAAAAAATAGACGTTTCAAATACATACATCTCAATGAATAGTCAGTTTCCCCCCTCCTACAATTAAACATTATATTTCTTTCCTTTTTTATTTTTTTTTCATTTATTTGCAATAGACAAAGTAACTCGAGTAATCAAATATAACCAAAAATTACACTCTTCTTTCCCCTGCCATTTCCTCGTGCATGTATTACCCTGGGGTTAAAAATATTAAAATGTGTTTTGGCATAAAGTATTTCATTATACAGATGAAAACTTACGTATTCTCTCTTCTTTGTTGTTCTTTGATAAGGTTTACAGGTTCAACACTATTCACCGACATTTTTTTACTGAATTTAATACCCTTTCGACTCACTTTGAAAAACACATAAACCACAACTGAAGTTTATCTGAATATAAGTTATCAGTTAAAATCAAACTTTAAGAACAACTTCATCTATATAATTCTTCTGTAATACTGGGTGAGCTTTCGATCATAAAGTCATATATATTACAAAGATAACAATGCATTAATTAGATAGGCGATAATCCTTTTAATCTCTTGATTACATAAACGTCTCAACAATGGTTTAAGTAAGAGAAACACTGGCCAAGTGTGAATTCATGATAAACAATCCACCCGCCTCCGGCTCGTGGATTCTTTTTCATGAATTCACACTTGGCCATTGTTTCTCCTTTACATCATTTATATATAAAAGAAACAATAAAGGACCTAGAACATATCCTTGAGGCACACCACCCTTAATTTTTCCCTCATCAGATAACATATTACATAAATAAACTTTTTGGCTTCTGGTGTATAAATAATCTTGTAGCCAATTCAAAAGATGCCCAGAAATTCAATATGCCTTTAATTTAACAATTAGTCCCTTATGCCAAACACGATCAAAAGCTTTTGATATATCACAGAATACAGTACATGTATTTTCATTAGTTTCTAGGCCTTTACAAATGTTATGATATATTTCAATCAGCTGATGAACAGTTGAATGTTTGTACATTGAGCCATATTGATACTTGTACAGTAATGAATTGCTAATCAAATAATTATGGATATGTTCAAAAACAACCCGCTCAAATACTTTACCAATACAACTCAATAAACTAATAGGTCTATAATTTTAGAAGCCTTTTTAAATATTGCTATAACAGTGGCCGATTTCCTGATTTGTGGAAATTTACCTTCGAGAAATGAATAATTAAATAAAATTTGTAATGGTTTACAAACACTTTTTGCGGTATTTTTTAATAATTGGTGACTGATTTGATCATGCCCGACAGCTTTACCAAGTGGAAGAATCTCAAGAATATCTTTTATCTCGGTAGATGTGAAGATGGATATGTCTATTTTACTTTCAGTCCGATCATTGATGTGTGGGGATCAGAACCAGAGTTTTCAATATTAGATATAGAACAGAAAAAAATTATTTAATACATCAGCTTTATCTTTATGTCATTGACAACTAATACCCCACAATCGTTCATTTGAAGCGGGGGTATATTAGAATGGCTATAGTTTCCCATCAATTTTTTAACCAATTTCCAATAAGTCTTGGGATTTTTTTTATTAGCATTTAAAAAGAACTGTTCTTTTGCATATTTTACCATGTCATTTACTTCATTTCTTTGTGCTTTGTACTTATTTATAACACTGGGATATTTATTTGATTTAGCGTGTTTATGGAGCCTGTCGCGTATACGCGTTTCCCTGCGAATAGTTGAATTGAACCAAGGTTTATCATTTGGTCTTATAGTTACAAACTTGACGGGAATATGTTTTTTTAGCTATTTCAACATATTTATTTGTAAAAAAGCAAGCCATTTCATCAACATTTTCTGCTGAAAACAGAAGATTGTCCCAATCCAAATTTTCAATATCTGAAATTAAACTTTCATAGTCACCATATTTGTATAACCAAACTTCTCTATTAATTCATTGTTGAAGGTTGTATTGTATCTTAAGAGTGACAATCGTAGCGTCGTGGTCGCTGATATTTCGATCAATAGTAATAACATCCGAGAAAATGATTTCACATTCATCAGAGAATAACACGGGATCAAGTAGTGCATTGAGTCTTGTTGGTTCACTAATGCAGTTGGACAAATTAAAATTTAACATTATATCATGCAAACGAGTATTGTTTTCGGCCAATAGATTAATATATAACAACCCTACTTGAAGACTCATGTGCCCTTTCTATGGAAATGTGAAAATTTTCCCAAAAGTTATGCGATGCTCCTGGTGATCGATACACTGTACAAACAAGAATTTTGACACCAGAAAAATTTATTTCCACCCATATAAGTTCACCACCAATAAATTCTAAACCAAGTCGTCTTTTCGAGCATAATTGATTAAATGATTAAACTAAAACCCCTCCTCCAAAACAATTACGATCGTTTATGAAAGGCTCCATATAACCATGAAGCATAATATCTTGTGTTAAAAAGGCTTTCTGTTATACATATAACAGAAGCAGCATGTGATACAATGTCTAAATAATCGAACTTGTTTCTAATACTTCTTGCATTCATATGAAAAATAATAAGTTCACCGTCGTTACTCGGCCCTGGGTTTTCAGCCACATCATTACTTAGAAGTATAAGCTGAAGTAAAAATAAAATGAACGAGTTGTTGTATAAAAGGAAATGAAAACGTATCTGTGAAGAAAAGGGGGCAACTTTGATATTATTCTAATTAAAAATATGAGTATTAATAATAAAAATAGTAAAATCTGTGACGAAAGCTTTCAGAGATTTTAGGCAAACCATTTTGATATAAAAACTCTGGTGTAAAATATTCCTATTGCCGCTCTGTGAGCGGTAATATCATTACCAATTGTCTTATTTCTATTTGTATGGAATCTTTACTCCTGTTTGCTTTGGAATTTTGATTTTCGAGATTTTATCTTTTCTCTCTTTGCTTCGGTATTCTTTTGTTATATTTCTTGATCCAATTCTTTTACATTCAGATATCGTCAATTTCAGAACTTATTTTCCTGAATTTTGGTAATCTGTTATTTCATAATATGACGTTTGTTCCAATGAAAACGAAGGACACGTTTTGACTGAAATATTTGTTCTACCATGATCTAAATACATAGATATTAAACCGCAGACAAATATAAACGCCTTATAAGTATATGGCAATTACTACAAAGCTTTAATATTCTCAACGGATGACGGTAATTGATGTAACGATCTGTTTCCGATAAATAGCAATCAGACTGGGCAAGGACGATAACGTTTTATAATGAACGAATACGTCACGCTTCTTGATTTCAGAAAAAGGAAAGGGAGGAAACTATAATTATTTACTAATGTGATATGAGACATCACTTTATTACAGGAAAAAGAAAATAACATTTTTTTTCCAATGTCGATAGAAACGTCTATTATTTTCAAAAACCTGCGCGAGTGACGTTAAACAGAATAAATTTAGTATGGCCTAAAGTTTTATATCCGAACCGTTATGCAAGTCAGTAGTATGAAGTGTGAAATGCGCCACATGATAGATACACAAATGAAATATGTATATGAAACTGGATTCAAACTATGTCTGATATAACCAAATTTTAATCTGTACAAAACTGACTTTTCCAAGATGATCAATGTCAGTTGCAGATTCTTAAAACATTATTTTATAATGCCAGAAGTACTGTTCTTTTTAGTTTTAGTTTATTTAGAAAGAGTAAAAAGAATAGGAAAAAGAAGGGGAACGGAGAATGTGTCAAAGAGACAACGACCCAAAAGGAAGTAATAATAACTCCAAGCCACCATAAGATCTTTAATGAACGGTGAGGAAACCCAACACCCAACGGCAGGTCCGAGTTGGCCCTTAAATAAAGAGTAATCAAGTTAAGCAAAATAAACATCATCCTAGACTAATCTATTTAGAAGTATTTCAATTGAAGTTTCATATTTAAGAAGGCTTGTTTTCATAGCTAACGGAAATTATGTCCTTAGCTAGCTGTCAGTAACTGAAAGCATTTGTCAGTGGTTTAGTCCAAGGACTACCCGTGTGTATTGCCCTCAAGTTTTATGTACTTCATTGTAAAGGTACTCGTCTTGATAAACAGGAATTTTTTCTAGTTTGATTTTTACTTTGAGTCTTTTTATGTATTAACTTTTGGCCATTCAACACACTTAGAGGGAGGGTTTTTAGGTCCAAGAAAACGATATTAGCTCCACTGCAATTTTTGCGCCTGTCCCAGTTCAGGAATATGGTCATTGGCTTGTCCTTGTTCGGGTTCGGGTTATTATTATATATTTTTTTTTACTTTTTGGGTCCATTTAGGGCTTGCTATTTTGTGTGAGGTTCCTTACTGTGTTGAAGACCGTACGGTGACCCCTAGATGCTTTGTTTCGGGTCGTTTTAACCTGGAGATGGCATGTTGTTTCCTTGACATTTACCCCATTTCCTTTCTTTTTCATACAAAATACAAAAACGCAAATATATATTAGAAGCCCCTGCTTTAATAAGTAGAGAGCATTTAAAATGAAAGAAACTAAGTGGGCACGTTAAAATCCTCAAACGCAACGCCATATTGAAAAGAGATAATATTTGTGAAGTTTCAATTTATAAATGTCAAATCTAGTATCTTTTCTGAAAAAGTAAGTGTGTACACATACCCCCCCCCCCCATAATAGAATAAACATATTACTCTTGGATGAAGATGTTAGGGTGGTAAAAAATTCTCACCCGACGAACATTAAAAATAATTATAATAATACATGTCATATGTTTGTTTTTATATTGTCGCAAGTGGGAATAATAATAGGTAAACTTCGGTTGAAGCGGTTGTTAAATTCAAGATCGGAAAACTTCGGATTTAGCGGGTGTAAATTTTAATCAAAGCTCCGATGGAGCTGGATCTCGAAGCCCTGAAAATCTACATGTGGCAAAACTTCGTAGTCATCCAAAGAACTGCTACATTTGTACATACGTCTGCATGTATTAAGTTATTCCGTAATACGTGAAAATAATCAGGTAGTGTGATTTCGCATGTTGATTTCATTGCTATAAATATATATGCAGTACACTGTCACAGGTAAACAAATGTTATTTTCATCTCGCAAATTACTGCGCGACAAGTTCGTTGATCCGAGACGCAATATAAAAAACGAGTAATTTGATAAACATGCATATTGTTTTCAATTTATTAAAACAACATTGTATTCAACTCAAGAAAATGAAGAAATATAACTTAAATACTAAATGTATACGATTTTGAAAGAAACTTGCGCACTATATTTTATCGGAAGCACGAAGATCATCTTTTAGAGCTGTTAATAGGCTTGAAGCCTCATGCGGGGCACGTGATTTTTTTCTTGCCATACCAATATCTCTCCAGCCATTTCATGGCTTCGAGATAAAAATCGGCAATCTTCGGGCTGAGCGGGTGTTAATTTTAGACATTATCACCCGTTGCTAATCGTTGCCAGGAACTGGCGGGTCTAACGAAAGATTAGTAAAAATTAACAAATGCCGATTGTCCAATTAAATTAATGGATTATAAAAGAAATTTGCATCAAGTACATTTCTTACTTTCTTCAAGAACTGATAAATAGCGACAGTAGAATACTAAAGGAACAAGGGAGTGGTATCCACAAAAATCGAAGCATTGCCACACCGAGAACACAAATAACTATGACGTTAGACGACTTCGGAGCACAGAAATAAAAACCTAAAATTCAAAACAAAACACTCACAGTGTGAACTCCCATGAAACTGAGAGTGACATCAAGTAAATGGTGGATTTTACCTCCTCAAAATTCTGATGCCATCTAATCAAAATTAGCGTTACAAACATAAGTGCATTAGAATTTAGGTTTATATAATTGTATAGTATGCACATCTTAATACCCGGGTTTTGACGCCAGGACAAACACTTTTATAAAATATGAAAACAATTCATGTGACTAGTTTCTCACGCGTTACGTTAAAAAGAGGATATTTGGTATTTGTGACAAACATGTTTATGTCCCGTCATTTAATTTAATGCTTTATTTATTTATGGAGAATTGCTAAAAGCCAGAATTCCACGAGGAGCTCTCATCGTTAACGTGGTGTCTCGAACCTTCAACCAGAATATATGTAAAAGAATGTAAAGATTAAATAACCAAGAGTATTAAAATTAAAAGTAAAAATCAGCTAAGGACAGTGATATAAACAAGCGAGAAATTCATTACGTTTGAATAAAAATTAAAAATCATAATATTTTTAAAGGTGTTTTATATTAAGATTTGTACAACAGCAATGGAACAACACTTTTATTGTTGTTCTTCATTTTTAGGTCACCGTGAGGCCTTTACTCATATCTCATAGCAAAGTCAAGAAGGCCCCATCCATATTTTCTTTACTGATGAATGCATGATCGTCAAGAAACACTGAATAAACTTGCAGAGTGCTCTTACAACCACTGTCATCCATTGCCCCAAAAAAGAGTACCAAATGACAAGAAATTAACAACCACATGACACCTTTTGAGTCTAATGCAAGAAAACTTGACATTATCGAATTGTGAGATATAACAAATGGTCAGAATGACATTTGGAAATTACAAAACGTAAAATACCAAAATTTGAAAGTTTGATAGTGCATCTATATGAGATATTTTCTCAGAACAAGTACATCATAACTGATATATAAATACATTTACATCTTTTTATGTCTCTTTAGTGCAGATAAAATCACACATTAAGAAGATCAAGAAATATCGCAATACATTTACTTTTAAAAAATCTTTAATCATTAGGAATATGTTAACTCTTTGATACCCATGCCCATCAACACTTAAATAGAAAACTAAAATGTATGTGTAAATAAATGATTGGAAACATTTAAACGAAAGGAAATTGCATAAAGGATATAAAACCTTATTAATTCTCTGTAACTACCTAATTTTGAAATTCTTGAAAAAAATTTTGCCATGTATCCATTTTTGTACGAAAACCTCAAGCTTTTTCAATTAATTTTTAATGGGATGTTGATTCTTTGCAGGCGGTTAGTAAAAATTGATACTTATCATCACATAAAGTATGTTGTAAGACTTACAAAGTCATGTCAGAACATGAATATCAAGAAATCATTCTAAATATTTTTGAAAGTATTTAAAATTCTTTATTAAATTTTAGAAGTTGTTAAAGATTTTAGATGTAATTAATTCAGTTACATACCATTTTTTTGTTTTGATTTGCACTGAAGATAATAAGTTCTCGAATTTTCCATATGTATAAATTATTTTCACTGCCACTAAAACTGTAAAGTCAGGGATATATGCAGCCTTTGTTATATTCGTCCCTTCATCCTTGTAAATGTCGGTTGCACAAATGAGAACGGACATTTTCAGTTAGGTTCAGGTCTTCCAAGATTTTACAGCCTGAATGTTTAGATGTTGTTAAAAGCTGTACTTAATTATTTTTCAAATTCATTTTCAGAGCTCTGTTTCAACAGTATTTCGGTGATATTTTTCAAAACTCCAAAAAGACGACAATATACAACTAATTCGATCAAGGATAAATAATTTGCAGGTTCAAATGGTTAAGGAGGCAAATCGGTAACACAAAGTAAAAATCAACACACCCACAAAAACAATTCATCGTCCCTGATAAATCAGTATGAGAATTTGGAATACTGCATTCTTTCTGAGCAGCAGCTGATAAATTCTCATGCATCATATACGGTAAAGACCATCCCAAAAGAAAATATTTGTGCTTCGTTCAAATGTCGAGTTTGCTAAAGACACTTCAAATTGGGTAATTTGCAGGAAACGATTCATGTCCGCAAGCACTGTGTGCTATTTATATAATGAATATTGACGAACAAAATTGGATAAATTCATTTCTCAATATTTTGGAATCGTAGTCATAGATTCCCCTTAGGTAGTTTGTAGTAAGGGAAGAGATCTCTTTTTATATGAAAAATTAATTTTGATTGGTATGAATAAAACCAGAGACATAAAGATACATGTATCTATATATCTCTGATAAAACTCCAGATTTACCATATTTATCATATTAAATAGAAATAAGATATCCATCTCATCATGAAAGTACATTTCTTTAATTAAAAGACTTCATAATGCCTACATTAAAATATCAATGTTTTGAATGGTATCTTAAAATATAAAAAAAAATGAAAGTCAGATATACGGCAAGGTAGGTAATTGTTTCTACCCTTACGTTAAGCATTAGGGAATATCATGAAAATTTAATTAAAGGTTTTCCGTCTAGAAAAAATTGAATGAAGCTGTGTTTCCAGAAATTTTCTAACAGCTTAATTTCTTGTTTATTGCAAATCAACACTTAATGATCATTATTCTCTCATATTTAGTTCTGCAACTTTCCATGAACCAGTTTAGCGATTAAGGGCTAATTTATGCTGATTCTTATTTATATATACACTTGGTCATAAATATGGAATATTCGAATTTTCTGAGCCAAAATTTGAAGTTTAGAAGTATTGTGTACAAAAGTGTGTAGATGAAAGTATACAATTTTGCTTTAAACATTGTTTTTAACTGTGACCTAAGAAAGTCTTTGATTCTACGAATCCGTCAGATCACTCCCTTAACCCGTTCTGAAACCCACCTTGTGGTGAAAATGTGACATTTTAAAATATTTGGTGTACAATAATTTGCCCAAAAATGCAATTTTCGATGGCCAACGTGTACAAGAATGATTTAATTGATAATTTCAGCGAGTTTAATGGATAATTTGTATTTTTGAAAACAAACAGCCCTTAAATACCTGAGGCATTCTCAACAAAAAAAATATTCCATTTTAAGGCCACGAGTATACAGTACAGTTGTATATACCTAAAGGTGATTTTTGAACAGATTTAAACACTTCTAAGATAGGGTGTTTCTGTGAACTGTAGATCAAAAATCTTGCAGCAAAACTTTTCTTTTTTTTGGCATATCAGTAAATGATAAAAAAAAATAGAATTTGTGGAAAATTGTAGGGTTAACCATGGTCTACTACCTTATTACGTATGTGATCTAGGTCATCATTTGAGCTAACTAGATAAGTTCCTTATTGACAAAAGTTTTAGTATTGTAATACAGCAGGTTTTTAAAAGAAAATGATATTTTCTTCCATTAATGATTTCTGCTTCACTCAATACCCAATAAATGCTCCTAGTACAACTTAGACAAATATGAATAAGTGATAAATTACCACAAAACTGAAATATTGTCCGGTAATTGTCTTTACTATTTTTTCCGGTTAATCTGCAAGAAAATTAACTTCTACATTGTAACAAATACGTCATGTGTTGAATGATCCACACCTTCGTGATGATATCACTTAATCATAGTAAAATACAAAAATATAACCATTTTATTCGGAGACAAACATTACGCTCCGGCAGAATTGCATATATCCGGAATATGATGTCACATGACGTTTGAACATACATTCAATTAGCATTTATTGAAAGCATAGGGATGTCAGTGGAAGTTCCGCTTAGAAATAAGAAAAAATGTTGCTTCTTGTTTTTTTTTTTCTTTTTTTTTCTTTTTTTTTTTAGATTTCGTCGCTTCTTTTTTTTCGACTCAATAATTGTTTGCCAATATATAAGAAGGTACCAATGAGTTCTAATACATTTGATCTTATTTATTCCCATCAAACTGAAATTGTTTATTAAACAAAGAATTAGAATAATTCCAAATCCATTTGTGATTTTTTTCCATGTATTCTAGTACTTGTTGCATACCTATGTCTTTCCTACCAGAATTAGCAGTTTTTAGTATATTTTCTAGACTACCTCAGTCGTGTTCTAGTTATTGGATAACCTTTTCCATTCATGTACTTTTTATCCCCAGGAAAAATTCTGAAATGACATTTAAGGTTAACGTTATTTCAATAATGAGTTTTTATCAATCTGCATGGGCTTAAGGTGCTTTATGTAAAATTGAAATCTTATTTTGTAAAATATGTATAATGAATCAATTTTTTCCGTTAGCTAAATGTGTCCTTATATTCTGAATGACCTTACTATTAAAGAGTTACAAAGAATAAGAAAAAAAATCGTTTGTCAACGTAACAGATTTTCCCACCAGCTTGAAACAATTGAAATACTTGTATGAATGTTGAGATTCATATTGGAACAAAAGCATCACTTAGTTTTGTTGTTTTGTGTATATCTCAAGGACACATCAAATGGAAATTTCATTATCATTAAAAATAATTTGAAAATAATTCTAACTTCGTACATAAAAAAGGAATCGTTTATGTAAAGCATACTTGAAATGCAAAGGAAATAGATTCTTAGCTTAGCAAGCAGAAAAAATATAGACTGTCAACACAGTCCAACCTTTAAATGAATCTCCATATGAATGAAAAAAAAAACTTGTATGGTAAAAGTATTTAATACATTTAAATCAGTGATAATTCCAAATAGACCTCAAGTTGATAATGAATTCCACCTTTAGGCTTTCTCGCTTCGTAACTGCTTGCTGTTGGGACATTTCCGGGTCAAATAGATATTTGCCATATTTTGCCATTTCAGATATTATGTATTTCGGTATAATGTCAGAGACAAAAAACTTGATTGTGAAGGGGTGACAAAAAAGAGAAAAATTGAAATTAAGTTTCAAATTTCACTGCAAGAAATAACGTCATAACAATCCGGCTCTTTGATTTCGAAAATGTAGCATAAATTGATTTTCAAATATGCATGAAAATTAAAATTGTAAAATTATTTTTCACATTTTTCGTTGAAAATTGTTATTGCTCAGTTGTCAAGGCCCATAAAAATCAGTTATATCTGAAAAAGGCACCAATGATAATTAGTTTGACAATTAAAATTAACAACTCCATGTTTTACCATGTATTTGTACAGACTTTGTCTCACTTGTATTTACTTAATTGTATAGTTGTCGAAATGCGCATATACATAAATTAACAGTAACTTCGGTATTTCATGATTCTAAATGCCAAGGAAAAGCATCCTCAACAATTACAAAACAGTATTGTTTTCTTGAGGAAAACAACAACCTGCTTTGTATACACTGGGTACCTAAGCAATATGAATATTTTTACAAACAGAGATTGTATTGGGTTTTATTCGTATGCTTATTATACTATAGGGAAACGGGACAGATAAAGGGGAGGTTTGGGTACCCATAAACCGGTTTAACCCTACCGCTGGCATTTGCTAGTGCCGGTACCAAGTCCGGCTGTCCCGAATTCCTATCGTTGTCTACGTTTGTCTTTTGCCTTATTCGTGTTCTTCATGTGTAGTTCCATAACAGATTGTGGCATGTAATTATAATTTTCAGCTATTGTAGGTGTTCCGTGTTATCCATTTTTACATACATTCCTGTGGTTGCCAAAATTCACGAAAAAACCATTATCACAACTTACTGCAGAAAAAGATGCCCAATATACCCTTAACAAGCCTCAAAGATATTGTGAGATAAAGTATACTCAAAAAGTGGGTTGAACCAGTTGTGGACTTTCATAACTCTACGGTATTGTTAAAATACATCTGTCTTATACATACTGCAACAGTATTAACCATTTAGTTCTTTAACCCTCTGTAGTACTCTTACACATAATAATTAAGTCAGTCTCCGGAATTTAATGAATCAGTCTGTCTGTACTTAAAAAGGCGAAAAATGATATACTTATGTGATGAATCGTAACGATAGGGCTACTTTTTTAATATAACACTGATTCAAACACTAAAAAGGAGGATGGCGTAGCAATTTTTAAATTTAATAGGCAATATATTTGCAGAAAACAAATTTACCAGTAGACAAAAGTGATACCTTTTTGGACAAAATATGTATTTTAGGTCGATTTATTACCTTGTTCCTATAAAACAAATTAATATCAGAACAGATCAGAAAACCCTAACAAATATTTTTTTATTTTCCGTGATAAACATGACGGTCTTTCATGCACAATCCCTGATTCAAGGATTTATTTTATCTTATTTATCAAAATGACTCAAATTAAATCGACCACTGTTACACCATCTTGTGCGGTTATGCGGATGTAAACTTGGATTCTATTGGCTGATTAACCACCTGCTAAATAACCATGTCCGCACTACACAACAAGACAATCAATAAGCATGATAATGTAGTGTTTCACCTAGACCAAAGTCATTCAAAAGCGTAGATATAAGAATTGTTCATAAGGACAAATTTCACAAACCTGCAGTAAGCATGGATAAATAAACATATCGAAACTTCCACGTAATGTAAAACTAATTTCAGTCTGCTATTACATCAAAAAATTAAAATGTGAAATACATCTATACTTGGGATAACATGTAAATTATATGAAATTTTTCATTTGCATTCATTTTCAAAGGTTTTCGCTCCATGTATTACGAAAACGCCATTTAAACTTAATACAACATGAAAAATCAATACATCATTCGGTTGTGTATTGTCCAGTTTACGCGGTCAGTCGACATAGCGTTTATGTGTATAATCGTGTAGTTAAATGTAGGTCATTTTGTAATTATCGTTTTACTAAGGTTTGCATAACCGCACAAAAATGTTATCATGCATTAAACCAACTAATATGATTATTTAGATAGTGTCGAAAATGGTTGAACGGCGCAGCCTGAAGGCTGCTTGCCGTTCAACGATTTTCGACACTATCTAAATAATCATATTATTTGGCTCAATGCATGATAACTTATAATACCCAGACTTCTACTTCTGAATTGATAGCTCATTACGTCTGGAATTAAGACATTGCAACAGGTAGATGTATGTTGTTTTCGATCTGCCAGTAGTATTGTCCAATATGTCTGGCATATGGCGTCTTCACTTCATGCCCCATTTGCTTTTCTTGTGGTTATTGTTCGTACAATGAGTACAAATTTACTCAAAAACTTCTATAAGGTAATTCTCAACTATAATTGCAAATTTTACTACCGAGGGCGTCACAATGACAGATCCTTACAGTTTTGACTCGACCCTGGATTGACTCACTAATAGTGTGACGTGTGCCAC
>MJUU01061413.1:21910-34347 GCA_002080025.1 Modiolus philippinarum
AGTGGAGCAGGACACGCTTACCCTTCCGGAGCACCTGATGTCACTCTCGGTTTTTATGGGAGTTCACACTGTCAGTGGTTTTAGTTTTGTGTTTTCTTGTTTATCAAACTGTTAAATTTTAGTTTTGTCTTCGTTGGTGATGTTCGTGCTACTGGTTTGTCCTGGTTAGTGTTTGAATACTCAAGAGACTAACAACAGCTTTTCAAATTTTTACCTTGGTACTGTTTTATGGTTAGAGAAGTAACATACTGTAAATAATGCGCTTAGATTTTAAACATAATATGAATATGAAAAAGAAAGGAAATGGGGTAAATGTCAAGGAGACAACATCCCATATCCAGGTTAAAACGACCCAAAACAAAGCATCTAGGGGTCACCGTACGGTCTTCAACACAGTGAGGAACTTAACACCATATAGCAAGCCCTAAATGGCCCAAAAAGATAAAAAAAGTGAATAAATCAATGGAAATAAACCACATCCAATAACCCAAATATCAAGAAACTAAAATTTTATAAGAAGACATGGACAAGCCAATCACCAACATATTCCTGACTTGGGACAGGCGCAAAATTGCGGTGGGGTTAAACTCGTTTTCTTGGATCCAAACCCTCCCCCTATGTGTGGTGAATGGCTAAAAAATAAATACACAAAAAGACTCACAATAAAAATCAAACTACAAAAAAGTCCAACTTATCAAGACGAGTACCCTTACAATGAAGAACATAAAACATGGAGACAATACACACAGGTACTGTCCGGACAAATGCGCGACGTTACTAACAGCTAGCTAAGGACATAGATTCTGTTGACTATGATATCAAGCCTTCTTACATATGAAACTTCAATTGAAATACTTCCAAAAAGATTTGCTATAACAACGTCATCAATTATAAATGAAGAACAGATATTGTGCAACGCCAAATACTGCCGATACGAAAAATTGTTTAAATTTAGTTATGGTGTAAAGCATTTAGGAGATGACAATATTTTTCCCATCAAGTAACGATTTAACAACAATGCTGTATTTATATCCTTTATGAATAAGTTTGTTTTATTTGATAAAATAAATCCTTGAATCAGGGATTGTGCATGAAAGACCGTCATGTTTATCGAGGATTCAAGGNTTTATTTTATCTTATTTATCAAAATGACTCAAATTAAATCGACCACTGTTACACCATCTTGTGCGGTTATGCGGATGTAAACTTGGATTCTATTGGCTGATTAACCACCTGCTAAATAACCATGTCCGCACTACACAACAAGACAATCAATAAGCATGATAATGTAGTGTTTCACCTAGACCAAAGTCATTCAAAAGCGTAGATATAAGAATTGTTCATAAGGACAAATTTCACAAACCTGCAGTAAGCATGGATAAATAAACATATCGAAACTTCCACGTAATGTAAAACTAATTTCAGTCTGCTATTACATCAAAAAATTAAAATGTGAAATACATCTATACTTGGGATAACATGTAAATTATACTGCCGAAATTTAGTTATGGTGTAAAGCATTTAGGAGATGACAATATTTTTGCCATCAAGTAACGATTTAACAACAATGCTGTATTTATATCCTTTATGAATAAGTTTGTTCAACGGATTAATAAGTTTTGAAGGACAATTTTTGAATTGATGCGCTTTGTAAATGATATTGCAATAGAAGTTTGGATGTGAAATGCCCTGATGTATAAGAGCCCTGCATGTAGAACCAAATTTTCTTAATAAGTCAATGTATCTATAAATAATTTAGAGAATGTTTTTATCAATTTATGATATCTAAACCCTTGATGCAGAAGTTTTTCAGTGAGACAAAGATTTCGGTCGTTGAAGTCAGAAAAATCACTACATACTCGTGGATATCGAACAAGTTGTGAAATATAGACCCCGGGGCTAACGGAACATCGCCGTCGAGATGGGGAAAATTGACTATAGGGAAGGAGAAATCGTCCCTTTTATCATAAACCTTAGTGTTTAACTTTCCTTGATTTATTGATATATCAAGATTAAAAAAATGAGTATAATCACTGCTGCTACTGGATTTATTTAAAGTAAGTTCTGCAGGATAAATTTCATCTGTAAATTTAGAAAATTCAGGATTGTTTAAAGCCAAAATATCGTCCAAATATCTATATGTATTGTTAAATTTATTCACTAAATGCTGTTTAGAAGGGTCTTTGAAATTTTGCCATGAATTGTGACTTGTATAAATAAATGTGCTATGAGAGGTGCACAGTTGGTACCCATAGGAATACCTATTTTTTGCCGATAGACTGTATCACCGAAACGAACAAAAATATTATCAAGAAGAAAATTTAATGCTTTTATCATATCCTGACAAGTCCAGTTGGTATATTTGTCATGCTTGTCGTCACTGAAAAACGATTTAAATGTATTGCAACAAATTTTTCGAAGGACCATTTGATCAAATACGAAAATTTCTCTTTGATGAGTGTATGTAGTATAAAGGTTAGAAAAATCATAGCTATCGACGGAGGTGTATGCTTAATTAACATATCGAAGTCTTTCCGAAACTTCTACCGAATTTTTAACACTCCAAAAGTAGTTAATTCCACTGTATTCATAACATTTGTTGCTAAAGTTGATGACGAGATTTTTTATGGTAGTAAGTGCACTGGTCAATAAAACAGAAATATGTGTAGTTGAACATTTACTTGATGCCGAAATAAAACGAAATTTGAAAGGATTTTAGTGAAGTTTAGGAAGCCAATACATAGTAGGAATGCTTTTATAATTAGAAGTTGCTTTAAGTTCAGCTGTAGCTATCATATGATCATCAATTATTTGTGTTTCTGTTGACGTGGTAGCTTGAAATGTACTAGAATTGGTAATTTCATTCCAAAGTACCTCGATGTAATACGTACGTCAAACAACGACCACATTATTGGCTGCATTATCTGCCGGAACAAATATATATTATTTTTCCAAATCTTTTAACTTCCGTTTAATTTGTGAAATCGCAGGAATGATATTCTGCTGCTCATAATGTCTTTCAAAATGATTTATTCGTATATCAACAACTTCCATGCATTTGTTAATGAAAGTTCTAGTGATTGTTTGTCCGCATTTTCTCTTTTACACCACTTTTTACAGAATGACATGACGGCTTTTTTAATGACTTCACGACAATCCTTCCAAATGATTTTGGAAGGAGGGCGATATTTGGGTCCTTTTTGGAGAAAAGTTTTTTCCTCTCGGTTCTGGACGATGTTGAGGTCACCTGTAATAACATGACCACTAGGTAATAAGTAAACTTCAAGCTTGCACAATTTCAGGTCAAGGGTGAATTTTGATTAAGTTCAGGATTTTTGGTAACAGATGAATAATTAAAAATAAGGTCTCTTGTAGGTTTTTTTGTAAGTATAAGAAATAATGGGTGGTTCCATATTATCAAAATAAGGAGAAATAAGTTTGATAATTTTTGATTAACAATGAAGAGATATGGAGTAAATGCAAATTAGACAAATCTCTACAAATACATGGTAAAACACAGCAATGGAACAACGCTTTTATTGTTGTTCTTCATCTTGAAGTCATCATGAGTCTCTAAATATACTAGATACATCAATAAGGTCGATCCCTTTGTTGATATACGGTAAATTAAGGAAATATCTTTTATGGTCTCCAGGTTTATCAATTTTAGAAAAATGCGCTGATTAACAACATGTTTAGATCTAAACATGTATAGGAAAATGTTTAGATCTATTACACTTAATGGGAAGACGCGTCCCTAATCTAAAGATGTTTAGATATTAAACATGTAATGCCTCGAAGTGCTTAGTGCCTAAACATTACGCGCATTTTCCCGCCAGTATATATATATATACACACACAACACCTGGCTAACAAAGGCGGCCATGGCGTGCAAAACCTCTCTCATCATTGTTGGCGTAATTGCTTTAAATATAAGTTGGTAAGTATGCACGTACCATGGATTTTTATTGTTTTTGGCTATGGGGTTAGAAAAATGGCATTTCCAGTCAGCCTCAAATCAGAACTTTCAAAACAATATATATCTCACTGAGCGTGTGACGGGTGTCGCTAGTGGAGCAGAACATGCTTACCCTTCCGGAGCACCTGATGTCACTCCCGGTTTTCATGGGAGTTCACACTATGAGTGCCTTAGTTCTTAATGTCGTCCTTTTTATTTCCGTGCATTGTGGATGTCTCACGTCCTTGTTTTGTCTTTGTTTTTCTCTGTTGCCGTTTTTGCCATTTTTTGGACTTCGATTTTTGTAATCATCACTTCCCTTGTTCCTTCGGTATTCTACTGCCGTTGTTACAATGTTTGTATTTCGCAAATGAGAATTTTTAGTAGATTGGGAGTTTTATAAAACAACGGAATTAGAATACCGAAGTAACAAAAGAAGTATTGATCAAAGAAACCAAAGTCCACAGGCATTTTAATCGAATTCAAAAGTGACGACGACTGAACACTGGAGTTTTTATTGGCAGTATTGTAGTAGATCATGCTTTATCATCTGGAGCTCCTGATGGAACCTCAAGTTGTGGAGCTCCTGATGGTACCTCCGGTTGTGGAGCTCCTAATGGTACCTCAAGTTGTGGAGCTCCTGATGGGATTTCCAGTTGTGGAGCTCCTGATGGTACCTCTAGTTGTGGAGCTCCTGATGGTACCTCCAGTTGTGGAGCTCCTGATGGTACCTCAAGTTGTGGAGCTCCTAGTGGTATCTCCAGTTGTTGTGAGGTTTACTATGTTCAATGCTGTCGGTTTAACTGTGGCGTTGTTGTTTAGTTTTGTTCATTTGTTGTGTGTATCATATTGACTTCATTGTGGTTTTAATCTGAACTACAATGTTTGGGGACTTTCTAGAATTCTCGTCTTTCTCTTAGTTTGCTTCTGTAGCTTTTGTCGGCGAATATTCATCCCAGGAAGGGAAGTAAACCAACGACAATTAGTAACTGTTCTCATGGTAACTTCGATTATTTTTATCTGGCTACTGAGAGTGATTTAAGGGGGTAGACCTGGGGTAGGAGGAGATAACTCTGTTTTTCACTTTTTCATTACTTACGCAAACAAATAGAATCATTACAATAGGTATTATCAAAATTTTAAAATTGTAAAAATTTTTCCATACAGCAAACAAATATTAAATTTGTCATGAAAACATATACCTAACGTCCAGTTATTTATAATGAGTGCATTTTACTCTACAGTTTTGCAATGCTGGTCAAAAATAATGAAAATATATAAAAGTCAGATTTATTCCAAGGGAGGTAATTCAAAGCAAAGATTCAGCAATTTTATTGATTTTTACCCACTTTTTTCTAAATTAATAAAAAAATGTGACGGTAGAATTTTCTAAAATTTTAATATATCTTACATATACTAGTTTTCTTTCTATTCTCAATTTTTGGTGAAAATTAAACGACAGAATTTTTTACAAGAAATGTTTAATAGTAATCAAAAAAGAGTGAAAATTTCAGCCTTTACTACTCAGAACACCCATGTATTTCAGTTCAAACTAGTAAAATTTCCTATTATTATTCATGCTTACTTTCACACATGTCTAACTAACAGAATTTTGCATTTGAAATAATCTTAAATCGAATACAAATTTAATTAGAGCCAATTTTACACACCACAATCAAGTGCTGAACGGACCAAATAACATTAGGAATCAGGGTATCTTTGATGACCACTAGACATAAAACGGGACGGTAAAAATTGTTGAAAATTGCTGAAAGTCGACATGAACATGAGTACTTTCAATACTTAAAATATTTAAAAAATTAAACGATCGGAAAATTTTAGGCCTACCCAGGTCTACCCCCTTAATAGATAATAGCTCCCCATAGTTCTAAAGAAACCTCTTTTTGCATCACAAAATGCACATTTAAAGACCTGATTTGGAAAAAATACCTTATTGCATATCTAGAAATTCACTTACAACGTACAAAGTTTAAAAGCTGTAGGTTTAATGGTCCCTGGCTCATGTTAAAGAAAAGAATGAAAGGACTCCAATATCAGATTACCTAGTATTACGATATCCCTTCTGACAATATAAAAGAAATAAAGAAGCAAAATGAAAAAAAATGGGCATGGGTTCCCTTTATAAACTAGGTAGTACGATTTGCTGTAATAATACACAATCAAAATGTCAATTCATACTTTTAGGCACTGGAAGTTTTTTTTTTTAATTTCCCTTTGCTTTATAATATAATCCACATGGCTCCCTAACATCCTTCGAGGTTACATTGAGCTACTTGTACTTTCAAATTACTGAAAATCTTCCAGATTATACTTTCCAATATAATTCTATAGTATACCAAATTTTAGTTGCCCCAGGGTACCTTTAATAAATATATTGTAAATGAAATCGTCTGAAAGATAGACTTTGGAGAAGTTCACTGCAATCCGAGTCGGAAGAATTATAATAAGAGACGTCACAAGATTCCCAACTTGTGGAATTTCAATAATAAATTGAAACGGAACAAGAGCAAGAAAAAAAAACCCAACAAGTTTCCAATGGTGAATAAAAGGATATGGAGTAAATGCACATGAGACAAAGTCTCTACAAATACATGGTAAAAAACAAGCAAAGGAACAACGCTTTTATTGTTGTTCTTCATCTTGAAGCCACCATGAGGCCTTCAACAATGAGCTTTGCTCATACCTCATAGTAAGTTCAAGACGGCCCCTAGCACCGATTTAAGCGGAATTCGTTGCTAATTGTCGAGCAAGGCTACATCCATGTCTTTCTTGGTCATGGGTGCGGGATTGTCAACAAACATCAATTAAACTGGCAAAGTGCTCTTACAACCACTGTCATCCTTTGCCCGACAAAAGCACTAGTGTCTTAAGCTAGTGGACAACTACAACATATAGACAAACACAGGGCACTCATCAAGTCGAATGTAAGAAAACTTGGCGTTATAAAAAAGTGAGATGTGGGCACTTAAAACAGGTGGTCTGGATTACATTTCGAAAATTACAAAAATAATTGACAAAATTTGAAAGTATCAATAGTATATCCATATAAGAAATTCTCTCACGCACAAGTACACCATAACTGAAAAATATAGAGAGCATACATCTCTTGCACGGGGAATCGTTTTACGGACTCCACACTGCAGGAGAGACAAACTCCAGTCGTAAATGGTGAATAAAAGGATATGGAGTAAATGTGTAGGAGACTTTTACATTGTTTGCTTTATTTAACAAGCATTACATATATTAAATTGCGGTATATACAGCAGCCTTTACTGTAAAACTGACTTTTCCACTAAAGATAAATCCCACTACTGAGCATAGCAATAAACTGAAACTCTTATTCACTTATGTTGTTAATTAACAAAATACCGAAGTTACTGCCAATTAAGTTTCTGTGTTAAAACTGAAAGAGAGAAATTAAGCCAAAATCAGCTAAGGGCAGAGCTATGCGAGAGGGAGATACTCCTAAGTTTTTAACAAAATCTTGTTAAATTTAGATATTGCAAGTTTCCAAATAAAATCAGTTTTCGGGCTGGGACCGAGGTACTTGCTACTGGTTGGAAAATACCCTCGAGGACTAACAGTCTATCAGTCTATCAGTAAAGAATACTTCAATAAAAATTAAAAAAATTGGGCCACTGTCCAAGTTTTCGGTCTATGACATCACAAATATTGTGCTTTCATATGGTAATTTCATATATTCATTGTACAACCGATAAATCTTCGTAAAATCGTTTAGTTTAAAATTTAATGGTTTAATGGTTGTTATGGTATTTAGTTATTTGCACACAACAGACCATACGGAATTAAAAAATGTTGCGTTATTGACAGAAAATGTGGTTATGTTTTACACTTATTGCAAGGATTTTCCACTCATCAGCAGCGTTGGAATCAAATCATTTTTGAAAGTAAGAACCCAAAGTAAGTCACAAAGAAGTACTCATTACGGAAAATGCCAAAATATATCGCAATGGGGCCAAATCCAGTACCAAGCATACGCACTTGGTAAAAAGTAATTTCCTGCCATATTAAGTCCCTTGAATATTAGGACATTAAAGTACAAAATTCTGCACATTACAATTCATTGAAAATTGAACAAATAGTTACGGCCATCGAATAATTCGAATGAAAGAATTAAAAAGCAGGATCACAAGATCAGGGGAAAAATGTGTGCTTTTTACGTGTAACGTCAAACAACGTTTTGAAACTTATGAATGATGTTAAATGTATTGTCCATTGTTTTAGTGAAATAATTAATGAAGAAAAGATAACAGAAAACACTTACAATGCCCGAACATTACAATCACATGCAAAAATCCACCTGGGAACTGCACAAGAAAACCAATGAAATGACAAAAGACAAACATAGACAACGATAGGAACTCGGGATAGCTATAAGTATTTATAAATATAAATTTTCTTGCTCGTAAAAGTTTTTTTTCTTTTATAAATTTGATACTTTCACTTTGATTTTTGCAATCATCCCTTCTTTTTGTTCTTTCAGTATTCTATTGCCATTGTTTCAGTTTAAATTCGGAGACTAATTGCCAAAGATACGAAGATTTGCATAGATCATTACGAATTTTGTTTGAACGTCTTCATAAACCGGTATCTGGTGTGACAAAAAGTTTGATTTGTGATTTTATTCTTTATGTAGAGACTCAGTATAAATGTTTCTGCAGTCTTGTTTTGTTACTAGGGTTTTACCATTCCCTATAACAACCACCTGTTGGATACCTTTTAAGAGTTAATTTTTATCTGTGCCACCTTTAGTCACTGAAAGAAAAGGTAAAGCACAGAAAACATTGTGAAAATACAAGTTTTTAAATGAAATAAAGAATTTGACAGGTAAGTTCGTTCAATGCCAAAAACATCTAAGGACAGATATATGCAAGAGGGAGATACTCCTTAGTGTTGAACAAAATTTGGTTAAATTTAGATATGGCAAGTTTCTAGATAAAATCGGTTTTCAGGCCAGTACAGAAGTACTGGCTACTAGGTTGGTGAATACCCTCGGGGATTAACAGTCCACCAGCAGGGGCATCGACCAAGTGGTAAAATTTACATAATACCGAAGTTGCTGTTAATTTGGATTCTGCATATGCGCATTTCGACAACTTATGTCTCCTCAGTGCAGATAAAATCAAAATATTGGAAATCCATTTACTGATATATTTGTAAAGACTGATAGAGTACAAATTATCAATAACATCTAAATAGAAAAGCCAAAATCATCTACAGAGCTACGCAAAAGGGAGATAATCCTTAGTTTTGACCAAACTTTGTTAAATTTAGATATGACAAGTTTCCAGATAGATTCGGGTTTCAGGTCAGCACAGAAGTACTGTCCACTGGGTTGGTGAATACCCTCGGGGACTAACAGTCCACCAGCAGAGGCATCGACACAGTGGTAATAAATAACATAATACCGAAGTTGCTGTTAATTTGGATTCTGCATATGCGCATTTCGACACCTTATGTCTCTTCGGTGCAGATATAGGAATAAAAACCATCCCAGGAATTCAGGAAATGTAATTTTTGAAAAATTTTATATCTGAAAAGAGGAGTTTTTTTTTTACATTTTTTATCTTTAATTATTCAGGATTTCCGAATGACGATTTTTTATAAAATGATTTAGGATTTCAGATAACAAAATGCCGAACAAACTGCTAATTTAAATTTTGCATATGGCCATTTCGACAACTTATGTCTCTTTAGTGCACATATAATCTAAACATTTTGAAGACCATAAACTCAAGATTTTTAAAAACGGTTAAAACAACAAATAGCCAATATGATCTAAATTGAACTCCAAATTATGCTAAGGACATAACTTTGCATAAAGGGATAATCCTTAGTTTCAAACAAAACTCACAAAAATTCAGATATTACAAGTTTCCAAATAAAATCGGCTTTCGGGTCACCACTGATGGTCCCCTAGCAGAGACATCGGCCCAGTGGTAACAAATGACCAAATGCCGAACAAACTGTGAATTTAAATTCTGCATATGGCCATTTCGACAACTTATGTCTCTTCAATTAAGACATTTTTTATGTAAAAGCAATACATTTTTGCTGATATTGTCCAGATTCTTTGAGTTTCAAATCAAAATTTGTTTTTTTTTATTAATCATCCAAATGTTTAACAAATTTACAGTTGACTATTGTGTTCGATTAGCTAAATGATTCCGAGAATTCTCGATAAATTTGAAAACGTTCCCACCAAAATATGACGTTTGGAGATACATGTAACGACACTCACAATTTGTTTGAAACGTCATATATTTTTTGTACAAAATGCAACTTATAGGTACCAATTATATAGCAGGAAGTTACAAAATCGAAATAGACTTGCAGACTTACAACAACGACTTTTTTTTTGTTGTTGTCAGAAAGTATGTCGAAATTATAAAGTAAGTGAGAACCGAACCGTAAATCCAAAACGAATAATCCAAGGACAATGGCAACATCGGAAACCACAAAGAAACAGAGATACAACATGAGTACGGCACAGAAAAGAAAAATGAAGACACACATACACACACATGAACAACAGGGACCCAATAAAACCCATGGGTGAGAGCAGGTGCACCGATAGAGTATAAATAGACTTTTGATCTTAGTCTCGGACATTTAAGTTATTCCTATCCTGAAGAGATTGTTGGTGTAGCGTCTAAGTAATAGGTGATATTTATGTAGGTGAAATTAACCATCCTTTTCTTTTTTTCCGAAAGATATATTATTGTGCATATATGTTAACGATGCCTCATGGTAATGCAACGATCCTATTCAGATTTTTTTCTCTTCTTGATTCTTTGTTAGTGTCAGACTAATTGTTTGCTGCCTTCGTAATCGATTTTTTAAATATAGTTGTTAATAAACAACATCAATACTTTTTGAAAAAAAAAGATTTTCATAATAATGAATTTGAGGATCTTGTTGTAGACAGCCACAGAAAGTGTCATCTTTACACTTTTTCAGGGAGGAATCGCTCCAAAAAAAGAAGTTAATACTACAAAAGATAAAAGTGACACTAGTATGATTGTTTCTTTTAAATCATAAATAAACGAACACATAAATGATAATAGAATTATGCACATAGGACAACATTCTAATGAAACCACCGTTACAACGCCCTCTTGAAGTAATTCAAGCGCTAATTCAGGCAAAGTTGAAATAATTTAAAATATTTTCAAATTGTGTTTTATCATAAAGGTGTTTTACAGAAGCTAATATTTATTCTTCAAACATCACATGAGTCGCTTTCTTCAATTTCAGTACTGAAGAAAGGATAAATGTTTCTATTTGTACAAGTTATCAATTATTTCGAAATTTCGAAATCAAACAAGGACAATTAATGATCCCAACTTTAGAGGAAATGCCTTTCAATTCCTTCACATATCTACCGACTCCCATGTTTTACTTAATGTCTTTATTATGCTGTCAGAAATTATATTTTAGGGGATGCATTTTTCATAATATGTTTTAGGTCACTAGTGGATTTCTTTCAAAAAGTTAATGCTTACAAATTTATGTAAATTTGATTACCATGTTGTTAATTCTCTCATGTAAAAATTATACTGACGTATTTGTAGCATTCAATAAATGCAACCTCAGCATCTTGAACATTCATTTCATTTAGCAAAGCAACTTTATAATAAAGATGGATAAGCTTTCAAATTAATCAGGTCCAATTAAGGTAGTTGGAGTGTTCAAAACTGATCATCTTTTTTGTGCATCTAAGCAAAAAATTCAATAATTCAGTGAGAATGTTGTCTGTATGATTTTGTGTGTTTTTAATACAATAATCTGAATAAAAATGAACAATAAGTGTCAAGTTTGTTTGATTAATATTACATATTTGCCAAAAATTCAAAATGTTTTATCAAAGGGAGATAATTCTATGCTAAAACATCATGGAATAGGTCAATTATTCTAAGTTTGTTAAAAACATAACGTAGTTTGTTAAAAAAAAATAAGGTAGTTGACCCCAGTTCTTTTTTTTGTATTTGTCTAAAGTATTTTAACAAAACACATTTATTATAATTTTCAAATTAAATATGGATTTTTTTTAATTTTTGGGTCTAAAATTACTTTAATTAAGTATCTCCCCTTTCTCGAAAAAAAACAAAACAAAAACAAATTCTTCAGGTTTCATAATATTGCTTTTTCAAAAGATCCGTGACATATCTTTTTTGTTATGTTTTTAAATTGAATTTCTATATCGTACAGATAAATATACAAAGTTAGGAAAAAAATGTATGCCTGCTGATAGAAAAACTATGCCCTTGAATTGTGGTATAGGGCTATTTCCCATATAATTCTATTGTAAATATAGTGCAAAAACACCAAATTTGACCATTCTCTAGAACACTGTATCTTTTTTTACATATTCGTGACCCCCAAAATGTTTTTGCATATTTTAATTTTGCAAATTGCTCAAAGTTTCATCGTACAA
>MJUU01061414.1:14677-26446 GCA_002080025.1 Modiolus philippinarum
ACTTGTAATTTTCTAAATGAAGGGGGCGGGGCCGACCCCCGGGGGTGATCATGTAACTCGTCTTGTCATGCCCATTAAGAATATATATGGTTTAGGGGTGGGGATCTCAACTGTTTTTGAGATAACTTGTAATTTTCTAAATGAGGGGGTTGGGGCTGACCCCCGGGGGTGACCAAGTAACTCGTCTTTAAATGTGGAATATAAATATATATGGTTAAGGGGTGGGGATATGAACTGATCTTACCATATTTTGAGATTTTACATATTAGGGTGTAGCCCCACCCCCCGGCCAAAATCAAAATTCCGAAACCTTTGGCACAGACAACTCCCCAAGTGTTACTAGTGTACCTAATTTCATGTTTCTATCTTCTACGGTGTAGGAGGAGTTCTTGGACAATCGTTTTTAGACATTTTTTAACCCCTTAGGGCATTGCCCCTAAGGGCGGGATCAAAATTTTGATACCCTCTTTCAACTTGGGAAAGGCAATATAAGTAGTGACATAAGTTCCAATATCCTAGCTTTAACACTTTTGGAGATATCTCCATTTATTGGATATCGCGAAATTTGTTTTTCGCTCATAATTTGGCCCCAAGGGGTCGAATTCCAATTTTTAGGGGTATATTCCCTAGTGGGTCATATACTCTTCCATGATGCCAAATTTTAAGTTTCTATCTGTTGCGGTTTCAGAGATATGCCTTGCCACTACAGACGTACGTACGTACTGCATTACATGATCCCCCCGCTTTCGCTAAGCGGGGGGATAATAATTACCGGTATGGTCTGTCCTGATCAATTAAGGCTTCTACATTGACTTTCATGTGGATTTGTCCATTGGACAAGTAAACTTAAGATTTAACTTGTCTAACATGAATTGTTACTTGTCCTTTGGGCAAGTAGTTCTAAATCTGAATTGGGTATCGGTATTTAGTGTATCCCGAGCCCGAGCCCGAGACGGTTTTCCCCGAGCTACGAAACAAAAAACACAATAACTATCTTATTTTACGCTTTTTTCGGCAATTTTTTGTTTCTTTTCAAGTATTTTGATATTAACTTACATTCTAACGATAATTTGATTTACGATCTGTATTTTGTGACAATAAATAGACAAAAAACTATCGCAAACTCGGTATTTCGTGTATCCCGTCTCGGGAAGGGAAGTAACTCTTGTTTAAATTTACCTGGAAAACCGGTAAAGTACCAACAGGAGATGAATGTATTTTCTAGTTATACTTTTCTACTTTACTTATTGTTTTAAGTCTATTTTAGGGTTTTTTTTTTAAATTTTTTTTTCCCTTTTATTATTTTAGTTCAGTCAGGAATTTGTATAGTGAGCTTATAATGCAATTAATAGAAAATCAGCGCGAGATTCTAATCCTTCTCACTATACAAATCCTTGGTTTGTTTGTTAAAATTCTTTTTACTTAAGTTTATTTTCTATTTTTCTTATTTGTTTATTTTATTATTTATTTATATACTTTTTTGTTTAATATTACAACTAAATACCGAAGTAGCTTTGAATTTGAGCTGGATATGGCCCAGCATATGTCAGACATAATGGTTGGACAAAAAAAATAACTCTTAAGATGCACTCCGGCGCTAAAAAATCAAAAGGATGGCCCAAATAAATATCATAGTAGGAAGTAGTGGTAATTTTTTATTGGTTTTCATATCAAATTTGCCACTAGGCTCACGTTTACCAAGAAATACCATCCTCACTCTTGTTGGGTCCGTCAAAAGTCTATGTAAGGCATTTGAATAAAAACGTGTGCACCAATTGAGTATATATGATGTTTGTGTCAATAAATTTGACGATTTTTTTTCTTTTTTTTAAATTTTCATACATGTATTCATGTGTGTTTTTTTTTTTGCCCCTTATAGCCTGGAAAGATAACAAGTTACAAAAATCTGATTGTGCATCACTATTTTAATTTTTCATTTAGAATCCATTGCAAAAAACTGCATCAAAATCAGACTAATAATAAAAAATTGAAATTTTTGAAATTCGCCCCTTTTGGGCCCAATTTATCTCATAAACGGTACATGCCACGTCAAATCCATTGACATATTTCAGACAGAAAATTTCCTCAGGAACACAATGAAAGAAATCCCATCAAAATCTGATAAATAATAAATATTCTACAGCCAAATATGTGAAAACACCCAATTTTGCCCTTTTGGTCCCTTTTTTAAAAACGGGAGGGGCCAAAATAACAAAAACTACATCCAGCCTTCCTTTTGTGCCAAGGAACACTGTGTCAAAATTTCATAAGGATTGATCAACTTAAACTTAAGTTATTGACCAAAAACAAAAGTGTCTAAAGACGACAACGACAACAGTGCCATTCCATTATACGACCACAAATTTTTTTGCGGTCGTATAAAAACACAAAATTATGGTCAATATAATTTTATCGTCGATATAAAGACTTAGTTCATAAATACAATGCAACCTGTAAACATCTAATCAAGGCTGGTATTTCACATCCCTTATTTTACGGTAATGTTTTTAACATAAGAGTAAAAAATGCTTAAACTCGCCTAACAAACTTATAAAACCTTTAAATCGTCTAATTCATAAGGGTTACAATTACGGTATTGTCGTCAAGTCATTACGTATGGCCTTCTTTGGTATTAACACGGGTTATGTATTCCGGTATATGCATGAAATGACCTGAAATCATTATGCTAAACTCCTCACAGGAAGGGATCCTGGTGGAAGCTGTATACTGAGGGTACATAACTTACTTTGTCAGTTGGTAATGGGTCTGGAGCTGGCATGTCAGTTAACTGCTAGTAGTCTCTTGTGATTTCATGTTTATGTCCGTAAATTTAGTTCTTTCAGTTTCATTTTTCACAATTGACTCATTCCTGTTGCCAAATGAATTTTACTGTTGTTACGATTGTTTTTTTTTCTCGACGCATGAGCATAACCACTAATCTGATAGACAAGAAGGCTACACTTACCATTATGAACATTTTCTGCAATTTTCACCATTTTAAAATTTGCAATCTTTCAGATTTGATTTTGGATTAAACGTATGCTTTCTTTTCATAATTTTTTCAAGGGCTATATAAATTCAAAGATAACTTTTGTACGTCTAGTTCTTTAAGTTATATTTAAATATCCATTTAAAAATACTATGAAAATAAAATAGTGAAATAAATTATTCTAATATAAAATTTAATTTTGGATATGCCGACTTTTCAATTCCTTCATTTTATTTTTTTTCGGATACCTTAAGAATTAAAATGAAATGAATAAAATTTAAAAATACATTTCAGAATAAAAATAATGAAATGTATTATTCAGACATAAAATTTCAAAATTTCATTTCGGATATGCTTTATTTTTTGTTTTATCCAGGTAAATTTAAACAAGAGTTACTTCCCTTCCCGAGACGGGATACACGAAATACCGAGTTTGCGATAGTTTTTTGTCTATTTATTGTCAAAAAATACAGATCGTAAATCAAATTATCGTTAGAATGTAAATGAATATCAAAATACTTTAAAAGAAACAAAAAATTGCCACAAAAGCGTAAAATAAGATAGTTATTATGTTTTTTGTTTCCCAGCTCGGGGAAAACCGTCTCGGGCTCGGGATACACAAAATACCGACACCCATCTGAATTATCCTACAACAGCCTTTACTATGAACACTGTATCTACAGTATATCAAACTATTCATGCAATCTGACATCCACATGCATAATACATTTACTATAGATTTCAAGAAAATACTGCATTATAAAAGTCAAGGTCTGAGCACTATTCATCACAAATATGTTCATCCACCTAAAAGTAATTCCAGGCATGTTCAGGAAATCCAGTTGACAGTTAGACAATAGGTCACATTTGTATAAATCAATTCAAGAATCAGATGAGTCTTGTATCTCTATACTACTGATTATAAAAATGGGAAACACAAAGTATAGCTTGAATGTATATAGAACTAGAGAATGTGTCTGTGAGACACAGATGCCCCGCCAAAAAAATTATCGCAAAGGATAACCTCATATCAAAATGTAGGTCAAAGCTACTTAATTGTCATTAATTTGGGCAGTACTCATCAAGGCAATTAATTGGATGAAATATCATTGTCCTATAATGTGTAGTTGTTGAGAAATGGACTTAAAGGCAAACCTTAACCAACTTCACTGAAGCTTAAAATCTAGGTCAAAGCCCCATTATTGTCAATGATTTGGGTAGTACTTTTCAAGGCAATTACTTTGATGAAATATCATTGTCCTATGATGTGAAATTGTCGAGAAATGGACTTAAATGCAAAACTTAACCAAAGTCACTGAAGCATAAAATGTAGGTCAAAGCCATCCTATTGTCAATGATTTGGGTAGTACCCATCAAGGCAATTACTTTGGTTAAATATCATTGTCCTATAATGTGTAGTTGTTGAGAAATGGACTTAAACGCAAAACTTAACCAAAGTCACTGAAGCGTAAAATGTAGGTCAAAGCCACCTTATTTTCACTGATTTGGGTAGTACTCATCAAGGCAATTAATTTGATGAAATATTATTGTCCTATTATGTATAGTTCTTGAGAAATGCACTTTAACGCAAAACTTAACCAAAGTCACTGAAGCGTAAAATATAGGTCAAAGATACCTAATTGTCAATGATTTGGGTAGTACTCATCAAGGCAATTACTTTGATGAAATATCATTGTCGTATAAAGTGTAGTTGTTGAGAAATGGACTTAACGCAAAACTTAACCAAAGTCACTGAGGTGTAAAATATAGGTCAAAGCTACCTAATTGTCAATGATTAGGGTATTACTTATCAAGGCAATTACTATGATGAAATATCATTGTCCTATTATGAAATATAGGTCAAAAAGTCAAACTACCTAGTGAACTATGTAGTACTATCAAAGATCTACCTACTGACCTATTATCATTGTTCTACCTCTTACAGTTTCTGAGAAATGCACTTTAACGCAAAACTTAACCGGACGTACGTACGGACGGACGGAAGGACGGACAAGGGTAACACTATATGCCCCTTCCACATTCGCGGGTGGGGCATAAAAATATTAAATATTTTTTTCACCTAAATCAAAACTTAGAAAAGAACAAATAATTAGGGGAGAAAACAAACAATACATAAAACATTAAACCTACCCCATCTGGTGAATAACTATAGTCATCTGAAAGTGCACTTGGGCAGAAAAATCTTCCTAGTAATGCATGGAGACATCTTCTATCCCATTCATCTGTTACTCTGCCACCATAGGTCACCTCCCCTGTCAGATATGTCAACGCTTTCCATGGTACACTAGGATGCTCCGTCAGTAAATTGGAGAGTTGAAGCATTGAAACCTGGTTTTGAAAAGCAGTAATGATTAAAGATAGAACACAACATATCATGTTCAGCCTAAGCAGTTCCCTTTAAAACAAGGACAAGAGAATGTTGTTCATAAGAGTTTGTTGTTCACTGTGGTGACAAAAGATTCATTATATTTGGTTCTATCAAGGCAATGCAACTATTTACAGCATCTGAATTAGATATCAAAACAGATCCTCACTTAACATGATCCCATGTTGGCCTGATAATTAGTACTGTTTCAATGTATCTAAATGTCTAAAATGAAGTGGGGACAAATGAGTTTTCAAAAAGCCCATTTTAGAATTCTGTTTGTCTAATTTTGTACATCATTCCCAATTACCACTTATCCAAGGTTAAAAGTGTTACAGCTTCCACCATCAATATAATGGCATATAAACTGCTGATATGATTTAATGCCTGATTTCAATAATTCAACGTTATTCAATCATTTTTTTTTATTTATCCTGATCATGTCTTTTTATATTCTGATCATGTCTTTTTATATTCTGATCATATCATTTTACATTTACACCATATCTTATTTCAAAAAAACTATAATTCTGCTTCAAATATTTTGCATAAAATATGAGTTGCAACATGAGTTTCAGTGTAATGATGTATATTTCCAAAAGTACCTTGAGCTTACATATCAGCTTTGTACACACGGATATTTATTGCCCTTAAAATATAAATCTATACAAAGTCAGAATTAATACAACATCAACCGTAAATATTTCAAGATATTTAATATGTGTAGTTGTTTTGAGAAATTTGTATGAAAAAAAAATTTAATACAATACCTCTAGATCAGAGTCATTAAAACCATACACAATATTCCATCCAAGACGTCCATATTTCCTCCTTTCATGAATAACACTGTTAAACAGGCAAAGACCAAACAAAAGTTTAGGCCATGCTGGTCCAGGAGTTGCGTCTTCATACATTTTCTCTGAGACAACTCCAGTCCCTGATCCACCAAATGCCCTCAACATGTTAGCCTTCAAACCTTGTGGTGGTTCAACTGTCATCTAAAAATAGAATTTGGGATTTTGAAATCAATAAAAAAAAAAATCAGTATGCATTAGGTCATAAAGTAAAATTTAGTCCAAAATTGTAATTCCAATCTAATGGTAATCAAAGATTATTTTTATTGCCATCTAAACTATAACATTATATAAAATGATAAAGTTGTTTATATAATTCAGCTAGCTTGATCTGAACAGAAACATAGACCTACCTTCATTCCTGTCTGAAGAATAGATATGGGGAAAGATGGATCTGGATTAGAACTCAACCATAATCTAAACTGTTTATCTACTTCTTCTGTTGAAGAATTAAATCTGAAAAAAAAATCAAGAAGAATGATTTTAAATTAAAAGTGTTTTTTTTTAATTTCATTTTATTATTTCTTTTTTTTTCAGGTAAAGACTTCAAAAGGAAATGACAACACAGAGCACATTACATGTACCTTTTTTGATAGATTACAGTTTTTACCATCTCAATTGGCAACAAAAAATTATACATCCAATTTCATTTTCTTCAGTGATTGAATATCATCCATATTTGTCTATACAAAAAATTAAGCATAGATGCCAACCCCTTTTGGCCTCAATCTGTAACCATCAACTGAATTTTCAGTAATTTTGGTCTTCTTTCAGTAATCATCAAAAAATATTTCTATTTACTGAATCTATATCACTAAGCGGTTGCAAAAGTATGTGAAAATTACAGAATATCTAAATCTTGTACACATTGTAATGATAATGCACATCATGCAACATGCATTATCAATCTGTTGTGACTAATAGAATATTTTATTACGTTTGTGGTGTGCAGCCCTGATAAGTAAAAGACAGATAGACAGACATTTGTCTATACAATCATACCGACTTGTTTGACAATAATTTGAATTCATCTTTACATTCCGGACAATTTAAATATTCATTACCATTCTATCGAATATCCTGCATGAAAAGGTTAGTCTTTCGCGTACTTCTTTTGCAGCAGACAGCCAGTCTATCAAACTGCATTGTGACAAGGTAGGCAACTTTCAACTTTTTGGATATAGATAGATAAGTCTACTTTAAACCAAACTAAAAAGGTCCGGGAAACCCAAAAGCAACACCCGTTTTGTAATTTAGAAAATCGGTTGGAACGGCAACAAAAGAAATCCATGTTTTACAAACTTGAACAGCAGCAATCAACAAGGGATCTGTGAGCCAATGCTAACTAGTAATACCCTTGCTCTCATCTTCCAGTCTCTAATAACCTGACAAAGTTGGTAAACAAAATGTAGCACCCCACAAGTCTTAAAATGTGTCCCACAATATGGTATGACTTCAAAGCTTCTGACAAAATTTCAAGTTTGTATCGTGCACCATTGCAGAGAAAAGCTTTATGAAAGTTGTGACGGACAGACGGAAAAATGAAAAATTGACTAAGTCAGTAAACAGGAAGTAGCACCCTGACTGGTCTGAAAATGTATCCCACAATATGGCATGACTACACAAAGCTTATTACAAAATTTCAAGTTTGTATTATTTACCATTGTAGAGAAAAGCCTTATGAAAGTTGTGACAGACGGATGGAAAGATTAAAAATAGTAATGGTGGATTACATGATACCCCGCCACGTTTCACAAAATTTCGAAGTATCAAGGGGCATAACTCCAGAACCCCTTGGACCTCTGAACCCATATTTGAACTCAACCTGAGTTTTGTGGTGAACAAGCTACATACCAAGTTTGAAGGCTGTATGTTATTCCCTTCAAAAGTTATCAGTCGGAAACCTTTGGGGGACGGACGGACGGACAGACGGACGGACGGACACACGACTGAGGGTATCACATAATACCACGCCACTATGTGTGGCAGGGTATAAAAATTGACTAAGTCGGTAAACAGGAAGTAGCATCCCGTCATGTCTAAAAATTCATCCCACAATATGGCATGACTACACAAAGCTTCTGACAAAATTTCAAGTTTGTATCATTTACCATTGCAGAGAAAAGCTTTACGAAAATTGTGACAGACGGACAGAATAATGAAAAATTGACTAAGTAGGTAAACAGGAAGTAGGATCTTGACAGGTCTGAAAATGCATCCCATAATATGGCATGACTACACAAAGCTTCCGACAAAATTTCAAGTTTGTATCATTTACCATTGTAGAGAAAAGCTTTACGAAAGTTGTGACGGACTGAATGATGGAATGACGGACACAGGTAAAACAGTATACCCCTCCTCCTTTGGAGCGGGGGTATAAAAATCCGTAATGATTGGACTGGTGATCTTAATGTCATAATTTCAACCCCAAATCTGTGAAAATTGTGAAGAATCTGTAAGAGTTGGCAATAATGCTTAAGAGAACTTTTGACCTTGAGAGATGATGACTTACTTTTCAACAATAGCCTGTAGTCTTGGCATCCATGAAGAAGCAAGGTGACAATTCTGTAAAAATACCCAGCGTCCCTTTAGAATTTTTGCTTTGCTAATCAACTCCTCAGCCTTTGGTCCTTGACCTCTTCCTAGAGATATCATATCAAGATGTACTGTGCTACCTCTCTCCTCCTTGGCAAATCTGATTAACTGGCTGGCTGGATCAGTACCTATATTGAAAATCAGAAGATTTTAACTTCTTCCACATGAAATTTAGAATATATTCATATAATAATTTTGGGATTTAGACAAAAAAATTTATGAGTCACAACAAATCTTGTGGCAGTTCTCTAAAGTGATAGCCATGCTCTTGACTCTGAGTTTCACTGACAATCTCACTGGTAATACCTGTACTCTTGACTCTCGGCATCAAATAACCTGGACAGGTCTGAAACCACATATTACAATATGGTATGATCAAAGAAAACTGGCAACAAAATTTCAGATGTTTATCATTTACCATTGCAGAGAAAAGCTGGATAATAATTTACCCAATGATGCTAAAAGTGTAAAACAAATTGACAGGTTTGCGGCACTAGAAGTAATACAGCCAGTGCTTTATTTTAGTTGCATTTCTGTTCGTTCCAATTACTTTGTTTTCATGTTTATTTGTCATGTTGTTTCTGTTTGTATTGATTCTGAACGGGATATAAAAATGTGACAAATAAACGGAGTGATAGACACAGATAAAGAATACAACTTAATCTCTTTTGGAGGAAGAATTTATTCAGTATGTTAAGCAGTTAGTGAAGAACAAAACAAGATGTGCTTGTGAAACACTATGCCCCCAGTAGCAACCACGTCTACAATACAAAATTAATGTTAAAAATTGCAATATACAATAGAAATTAGGGTTTAGTAGACATTGGTTCTAAGCTCCATTAGATCTATTCACATATAGTATATGAGGCCTCTAGCAATTGTAATTAGGGAGCTAAAAGCAAAATCTAGATTTTGACCTTTTGACAACTGTGACTTTGACCTCTGACCTCACCTTAATGAAATTTGCATAATGGTGTTCAACTTTAAACGATTAATATACAGACCAAATATGATGGTCCTGGTTGAAATGATATAGGCAATGTTAAAGTTTTCCCAATTTGCAGTAAATGACCTTGACCTTTGACTTTACCCTGATTTTTTTTTATATTTGTACTAAGCTCTATTAAATCTATTCACATATAGAATATGAAGCCTCTAGCATGTATTATCAACGATATACAGCAAAATCTAGATTTTGACCTGTTGACCTCTGTCACTTTGACCTTTGACCTGACCTTAGTAAAATTTGCATAAAGCTGTTCAGCTTCATATGACCAATACACAGGCCAAATATGAAGGACCTATCACCTCTGGTTGAAAAGATATAGGCAATGTTAAAGTTTTGAAATTTGCACCCAGTGACCTTGACCTTTGACCTGACCCAAATTTTTTTGTGGATTAGTACTAAGCTTCAATAGATCTATTCACATATAAAATATCAAGCTTCTAGCAATTGTAATTAATGAGCTATAGCAAAATCTATATTTTGACATTTTGACCTCTGTGACCTTGACCTTTGACCTGACCTTGATGAAATTTGCATATTAGGTTTCAACTTACATGATCAATACACATACCAAATATGAAGGGGCTATCACATCTGGTTCAAAAGTTATGAGCCAGGTTAAAGTTTCGGACATACATACATACATACAGGACAAAAACAATATGCCCCCAATCTAAAGATCTGGGGCATAAAAAAAGAATAAATGTCTAGATAGGTCATTATGAGTTCTTTAGCATATGGATAAATTATGTATAAACAAGTATGGACCCTAATAGATGTCTCTCCCATCACTGCTTGGTCGCTAAAACTGATGAGAACTAGAGGCTCACATGAGCCTGTATCGTTCACCTGGTGACTGGTTTTATTCATTGTCACGAAGAGACAACCCATTCATACAATAAATCAGTTCACCAGATGTTACCTTTTTTCAATCTTGGATGAGTTACAAACATAAAAATTACAAACTTTGAAAGGGAACACCCAAAGACAATCGTAACCAAACTTGGTTCCAATTGGCTCAGTAGGTTCAGAGGAGAAGTCATGTGAATGCATTTCCCATAGGGTCCCTATATTAAACTATGTTCCACGCTGGCGGCCATCTTGGATGAGGTACGAACTTCGAAATCACAAACTTTGAAGGGGACAAGCCAAGGACTATTGTGACCAAGTTTAGTTGAATTTGGCTTGGTAGTTTCAGAGGAGAAAATCTTTGGATGCATTTCCCATAGGGTCCCTATGTTACGCTATGTCCTGTGCTGACGACCATCTTGGATGAGGTACTAACATAAAAATCACAAACTTTAAAGGGGACCAGCCAAGGACAATTGTATCCAAGTTTGGTTCCTATTGGCTTATAGTGGTTTCAGGAGAAAAGACCTTTGAATGTATTTCCCATAGGGTCCCTATGTTAAACTATGTTCCCAGCTGGCGGCCATCTTGGATGAGGTACAATCACAAAAATCACAAACTTTAAAGGGGACCACCTGAGGACTATTGTGACAAAATTTGGTCCACATTGGCTCAGTGGTTTAAGAGGAGAAGATCTTTAAATGCATTTCCCATAGGGTTCTATGTTAAACTATGTCCCCTATGGCGGCCATCTAGATGAGATGCTAATCTGCTGGACATATGTAGGAATTGTAGTCCTGGAAAAGCTCAACACTTTTGTAATTCACATTTTACCTCTGTCTCAAACAGTTTTTGAAATAAAAGTAAAAATGTTATAAAATCGTGAAAATTCAAAGAAAAAGGGGCCATAACTCCTATGCGGGTCATCAGATTTTCTTCAAACTTGCCGGAAATGTAGATCTTTCTATGCTGACCATTTTTGTAATTTAAACTTCACTTCTATCTTCTACCATTTTCAATATATAAGACTAAAAGTAACAAAAAAATGAAAATTTTACGGAAAAGGGGCAATAACTCCAAGATGGGTTAT